>NEWO01000027.1:876511-948054 GCA_003013225.1 Phalaenopsis aphrodite
TTTTCCACCACAATTTTACAACAACATTTTCAAAATGCAGCAGCAAACCCCAAACAAACTCTAAATAATGATGAATATATTAAAATTGTATATCAAAATTATCCAGCATTTGAGTATAATTATAGTGCCTATACTTTATTTCATGTTCATGTTCACTAAAAAAAGTAATTAACCATTATATATTGTACCGAGTTTGCCTCGTCATGTTTTATAATCCTCTTTTCTTTGCAGTGATATTTTAACATTTGAAATTATGAAGCAATGGAATTGACAAAAGAGGAAACAAAGATCACCATAGCAAGGGCTTTAATTTACAGGTTTATCTACACTAACAGACACTCCACCACCCTTGCATGCCCGATAGAATTGGAAGATGATATTTATGGCTATTTTGATCAGCTACAACAATTAAACTTCATAGTGTAAAATTTTGATAGGATTATCCATAAAATTAGAACAAAACAAATATTTTATTTCTCTAAAACAAACAATACAACCATGAACATATAAAATAAAGGATATAACCAACTGTTTGAGAGGTATGCGATCTCAATCAAATCCTACAATTCGAGAGGTAGGAAATCTCTCCCAAACCCTAACCCTAAAACTCACAACCACAATCTCATGCATAACCCTAACCCTAAACATATTAGCCCTATTTATACGATAATAAAAGACTAAATTGATAGGCTAATAAAAGATAAAACAGCCCTCGGACACCAGCGTAACATTTCTACCCTCTACAAAATATACCTTATCCTCGAGATGAAAAAAATTCTTGTTGCATCAGGTCGTATGGCTCCCACGCGATGTCATAATCTAAAAATCCTTCTCATTTAATCAAAGACTCATAGTGACCCTTACCATATTGTCTTGTGCACATCCTTCGGCAGCATCCAAATCTGATAGTATCCTAATTTCTAGTCAATTTAAGAGAATACTGCAACCCCAAACAGCTCATCTAGCAGCTCGTCAAACACCATAATCTATGTCAACTGTGCGCCATGTATTTCTTCAATGTTATGTCACTTGATCAAGAATCCTAACCCCGAGTCCTGAATCACTCTCATCATAAATTTAACGTCACCAACATCTTACACAAATTGGGGTCACCATGAAGCACCATCTTATCTCGCTCTTAAATACGTTGCAATATCCAAATCAGTCCTTACAAAATCACCCGCTCTTCTCCATCTGTCTCATTCCCATCATTACTTCTGAATCGTCTTCCGCCCGTGATACCAAAACCATGAAGAGAAAAGCAATGAAATACTCAAAACAAACTTTTATTAATGTAGAGAGAGATTTACAACAAAACACAATGAAAAATAACAATACAAAACAAAAACGACGTAGACAAATGCGTCTAAGGTGTATTCCAAGGGTGACAGAGGTTGGTTAGGTGGTTCAGGATGGTTGGCAAGGGCGCAAGGGCGGTGGCAGCAATGGAGTGTTGATGGCAGCGAGGGGAATGTGCAGAATTGCGAGGACGACAAGTATAGAGGGTCGTAAGTAAACAATGACAGGTGGATTGGTGGTTGGAAGGTGCTGGACAGCAAGGGCAGCAGAAGCGGGGTGAGGCTCAATCGATTGGGAGTACTGGGAAGGATGGAAGAGATGTTGGTTGAGAGGGCAGAGGGTACAAGGGCTGATGTATGGGAGTCAGCTGGCTGTCGGGATGGACCGGAAAGGCTGGACAGCATGCTGCTGCAGCAAGAAGAGGGGAAAGTTGTTGGGGTGGTCAACAACTAAGGGAAATGGAGAAGAGTTAGGAAAGATACAATCACCACCTTGGAGTAGGATACAACCGGAGTAGTATCATCTCCTCGGATACAATCCCATAAAAGGGAAAATGACTCCACACAAGAAATCTGAAAGCAAACACAATGAAATAGCCCTAGCTAGGCATGAAACAAGAAAAGAAAGAAGAGAAAGGAAAGAGGAGGCGACAGGTAATGCTCAACAGAGCGGGAGGAAGGACCATAAGGCTGCTCTCCTCCAAATACAGCTCGATCCACGATGCCCCTGGATTTGTCTCCCCATCAGATGCCTTGGATCGGCTCCCCTATGCCAGTCGGTTCAGCCGGTAGGCCTATTTCCCGCCTCCATAAAGAAAACTCACGCACTCCCGCTAGCCCGGAAAGCTGTTGTAGAAAAGACATTGGCACAGTTGAAGGCAACCCTCCTTCGGAGTCGCACGAAGTGTGGTTCCCTATCCTACGTTGAAATTCTTGGAAGCAATCTTCCCCAACTTTGAATCACACGTCATCTCGTCTGCTTGATGTCGCTCGTTCCAAACCTCATAATGTTGTGCAATACCCTCCAGAGGTTGTTGCTCGAATACGTTCCACACTCCTTCATTTGATCCTGTTCGCTTTCGTTTGTTTGAGCCATCTGAAAATCACGCTATTTCTTCGAAGTGTTGCTACTCGAGTCTGTTGTTGATTCTTTCGCTCAATATCATAGTTCACAGTCTTCTTAAAGAAGCGATGTTGCCCTTATGTCGAGCAAATCATGCCCGTTTTTTTCGCTTGCGTCTGTTCCCGACGCCGTTACTCGATCCAACTACGATCGGTGGTGGTTTTGTGTAAAACACTATGATCTTTTTTATCATTTTTTTCTATGATCGTGAATCTTTGCTTGAGAATCTCCTTCATGGACGAGAAAAATTTGTCAATTTCATATTTCATGTGGCTTAACTCTCCTATTATTTTTCCTCAAAGGCATCCCTTTTCTTAGCCCACATTACTTTCAAGAAAACTTACCCTCACAAAGGCAAAATTTCTACTCCTTGAAATCTCGACATCACTCTTATCGCAATTGTATAGCAAGTTAGCGATATAGCATCGTGTCAATCCCATCGTCGCTTCCCAATAGCTCCAATCTCGATTGTATCACGAGATTCGGTCACGCGACAACGGATCCTATACTCATGATCCCATCTTAGGCTTCCCAACTACAACGACTGGCAATTGTTTTCACGTGATTCAGTTAGCCACGCATAGCCTTGCATGCCACAATCCCTTCTCTCGCGATTGTTTAAGAAAGCTTCTTCACACCTTCATGTACGTCGCGATCACATTGTTGCCTCCCATATCTTAATCGCTATTGTATCAAGCCTATAGGTATGTCACATCCTCAACGTTGCTTCCTCCTGTGATCCTAATTCCGACATTCCTTCTACAACCAAAATCATGTCGTTGCTTCAGGTCATTCATGATTGTGTCGTGTCGCAATTTCTTTCTCTTCCCGAATTGAAAGCTCTGATATCAGTTTGATAGGATTCTCGATAGAAATTAGGGAAAAAAAATATTTTATTTCTCCAAAGCAAAAGGCACAACATAAACATATAAAATAAAGAATAAAGATCAACAATTCGGGAGGTGTGCAATCTCTCCCAAATGCTACAATTCGACGGGCATGAAATATCTCCCAAACCCTAACCATAAGACTCACAACCACAATCTCTTGCATAACACTAACCCTAAACATATTAGCCCTAGTTATATTAATAGAAATAATAATAAAATTCTAAATTGCCCTTAAGGCTAATAAATGACAAGATCACTCTTACGCACCAACGTAACAAGTTCTTTCTAGTGAGAGAGAGAGTTAATGCAACACATCAAAAATAACTTTGATGATTTCATCTTCCCTTTATTGCTAATTTTGATATTTGTTACAATTCTTTTAATACTAAACTATTATTGTAATATAAGGCTTTAGTGGTGGTTAAGAGTTCATTGGGTTTCTTAGTGGATGATAATTTCATGAAGTCAAAATTAAACAAAGTGCATGAATGTGACCCAAGATGATGGTGCAAGCGAGGTGGTAACAAATTTAACTTCCATGCAGGACGATTCCATCACTTTATCCATGCACATCCAATATAGTAAGAGTTCAAGGATGTTAAGAGCTCCACACTCTCCCCTCCCCTCCCCTTTTTCCTTAGCTTGATTTCAAATTTGGATGACGAAACGACCATAAACTATGTAAAAACTACATCAAGATGATCTATTGTTGAATCAAAACTTCAGAAGTTCATATTCTTTCAAGAAACTTCTTGGTAAATTAAATAATTGGTCAAAGAATTAGGGGATTACAACCAACCTCAATTCCTGATGAGAACAGATTTTTTTAAGTTATCTTGCGTTTAAATTTCCAATAATCATATTCCCTTTGCACTCAAAAACCTCCAAACATCAGTTCCTGTCTATACTCCATCTCTATAATTAATATCAAGTTATACCCTCTCAAGAGTGCCGCTTTCATCACACCTCCAAGACCCCAAGCTCTCACGAATTTCCCTTCATCTTCAAACTAACATTCATCACATTGAAGCATTCATGACTAACCCTAGAGCATCCCTCGAAGCATTGGCTCCTCCTTGCAAGTAAAACCTTCAATGGTGTGCACTTCAATTTCAATCTTCAAAGCCACTACCTTTCATTTCCTCCACAACAACATCCTACCATACCACCTCCAAGCCTTGGTCGAGCCCATCCATCACCCAAGGTCTTCCAAATAACTCTCCAAGTCATCTACACTCTCAACTACTTCCCATAATTCTCTCCATTGCTCACCACGGAGATACCCTCCCTGTTACTGACCACGTCTCCATCATATATATCAAGTGCCATCCTCTTGACTACTCCCATCACCAAGTGGCTCCAACACAAACTCTTTTTGTTTGATGCTCTAACACAAACCAAAACCACTTTTTTGTCGAACTATAAAGACGTCTGCTAATTATAACTAGATCACCAAAAAATTTTGGCCTCCAAAGTCTTAAACTATCAAACATCTAGAATTCAAGTTTCATAGTCATCAATCTAAGATCAACATTGTTGTATAAGTTTATTATAAAAAGGGCGCCAAATGTCTTGAAACAAAAGCATCTCCAAATTTGAAAATGATGTACAATAAAAGTATCACAAAAAAGAGAGAAACCACAAAACAAAAGACACCTACTAGATTTTGCCATTCCGCTTCAACCATGCCCATGCCCATAGGAGATGAGAGATAATTCAATCAACCAAACACACATAAGCCGTGATTTTGGCATATAAATCAAGAGCACTCTCGAGCCCTTTCTCAAAATCGAAGTACACTCACAAAAATTGAAGTAAAAGCCCAAACAATCAAGATACACCATCAAAACAAATCCAACCAAAACTCTCAATGGTGCTGCTTACCAATGCTACAAATCCTACTAACGTTGCTTCCAAAGAGCAATCAAATCTGAGACAAGCACTCCAAAAGACCTACTCCAATCCAATGTCTTTAAAAGCACACTTTGAAGCGTGATTCACATGCAAAGCGAAGCGAAACGAGTGATACCTACTTCGCTTCATTGAAGCACGAAGCAAAGCGGCTGTTCCGGTTCACAATTCAGCGAGAATGATTAAAGGGCAACTAAATTAATTTAGCTTATTTTATGAAACTTGAGAATTTATTAGTTCACTTATTCCTTCAAATTTAAATTTTGTTTTGAATTAAAAGATCTTTTTTCAATTTTCAATTTTTTAATTATTGCACCAAACTATTAGAAATTGTTCCAAATTTTAATTTGCTAGTTCACCATCATATTTGCTTTCAAGTTTGGCTTTATACCACATTCTTCTCTATTTTATATCAACTTTTAAGTGACATTTTCTATCTTATAATTATTAATGAAAACATTTATAAATTAATAGTTTTATATAAACTATTAGCACTTTAGTTAATAAAAGCACAGCTTGGCACTTTGAAACAAATATAAAGTTTTGCATCTCACAATGTGATTTGCGCTTTGATAACACTGCTCCAATCTCAACCATCCAATGTAATCTCATGATAGAAATATCCTAGGGTTTCACATTCCAAATATTGAGTCATATTTTTAACCTTCAACATAATATTAATTCACTTGTTACATATTTCATTAAGAGAAAAATCATTTCATAGTTAAACTACAAATCCATAACTAGCAAGAAAACCATTATACAGGCATTATCCAATCAATAACTTACAGTATACGAGGTTCAAAAGATATATAAGTGTCAATAACATAAAAATGAAGCCAATTATCCAAAAGTAGCATTAATTCATTTAACTAAAATAAGCACAAGTTAGAAAATGATATTATTTAAATTTCTTATTCTGTAATGAAACATGACAATATTCAACTTTATCTTATATAGTGGTTAATCTCCTAGTTCTGCACAACCCATGGCTGCAGCACACGTAAAATAGTGTAATAAACAAAAAGGATGAATCTCCAAGCACCATCTGTAGAATATGCAGACAATAAGTTGCTATGTCATTACAATTAGGGATTTAATTTGACCAAAGGTAGAAAATCCAGAGAATTGATCGATCATTAAATGATTTATTGGTTTTGATCATAACAAAATAGAAATGATCCAGCTAGTATTGCTCAACTAAGCTTAATAAAAAAAATTATGCCAAAATTGAGGCTCGTTTGCGGCAACAGCAACTACCTTTTGTAGTGCCGAACCTCTTTTCTTGCCGATAAGAAGCTTTGTTTTACAGCTCAGCTTTTATACCGAGTAGAAATAAGCAACAAAAAGAAATTAAGTTAACCCAAGCCCGGATCAAATTAAGTAAAATTGAATCAATTAGAAATGGCTCCGATCAGGATTGAACTCAAATGAATGAACAAGGCCCAGCAAGGATCAAGGTCCAAAGAGACTAATTACATATCAAATCATGATAACTAAGGTCATTATCAAATTAGAACTTTGAAGTCAATGCATGAATGTACGAAATGCTTCAAAATTGTGTTGGTTTTCCCTTGGATAGAATTCAGGTTTTGGTTAGCAAATCAGGTCTAGCTCCAATTGAGTTGAAACAAGCCCTTTAACAGAAAGATTGGCTTATACCAATATTGGAACAGGTGAATATAGACTTCATCCAAAACAAGGGTTGCATCGCTGATCCTAATTATGCTAGGAAAGAAATTAAAACAGCCTAACAAAACAAACAACTAGCGATATCTGGAGACCTCTCATATACTATTTGAGAGCGCAAAATTTTATAGAGAGGCTAATTTTAACCATAAACTTTTAACAGGAGACAATTTTTCATTTTAGAGTGCAAAACAAACAAATCTAATCCGTGTAATAGGAAGGATAGTGATATAGAATCAATCTAATAAATATCTCAGATTTCTCAGTCCAAAAAAGACAGTTAAACAAAAAAGGTAAATACCTGGGGTTTGGATTTCCTTTAACAATTTTCTGCCCATACTTACGCCACCTGTAGCCATCACTTACATGCCCTGCAGCTGCAGTCTGCATAACAATTTTGGGTTGCTTTACTGTTCTGAAAACTGGAGTTGGATCTGTCGCACTGCTTAAATTTAGCCTGAATCAAAATAAAGTTATAAAATTAAGTACTTTTGGCTTATTCTGAGTCATAATGAAGTTAAAGGACTATACTTGCCTTCGTTTTGGCTCTGGTTCTTGTTCTTCATTTGGATCTTCTTCAGCTCTAATACTGCCATCACCTTCACAATCACTTGAGCAAAACAACTGCTGTTCAGGGTTACCATTACTAGAATTTTGATCAACCTTAGATGTAGAAGGATCTGCTTCAGAAGGTTCAACGCCAGGAACATCAAGACCTTCAGTCACCCCAATTGCCCCACTGGATGGAAGTCCCTTCAACTTTGACAATTTAGCTCTGTGTGGCTGTTCATGGTTGTGCTGACCTCTATAAATTACTTCAGTTACTTGACCGTTTGGGCAGCGCTCAACTTTCTTCTTAGCCAAGCAATCACCGTTAGTGCACCTATAATAACTTCGAGATCTATCGGTGCTTTTAACCTGCTTTTGACCGTATTTCCGCCAGTTGTAGCCGTCGTCAGTGGTTGTCTTTGGGACAATAAGTGAAGATTGAGATTTTTGTTCAAAGGAAGATGTTTTCTCAGTCTCTGAAGCGCCAATAATTTCAGCAGGAGCTGAAGGCAGTCTTTGTTGAAGCGGAGAAGGGTTCAAGGGTAGCAGCATTGACTGTGGTGAAGAATTTTTCAATGATCCTGATGGGGATGGATATCCTGCTTGTAGCTGCATTTGCGCCTGAGCAGTTACTGTAGCCAACACTGCTTGATGTGACATGGAAAATTGGCCCTGCACAGGGAAAAAATATAAAGAAACATAAAAACCTTCTTCTATTCCTGAAAGGGAAGAAAACAAAATTTAAAGCAATTTTAAATTTAAATTGTTATGCGTGAAAGTAGGTTGGCGGGGAAGAAAGGTACAACTTCCTACTGCAACATGAAGCAATGAAAACATTTCTGATAGCATATCCGTGAAGAGGGGAAAAAATTAAAAAATATTGTGGACCGAGTCGTACAAGGAAACGGGCAGAGATTTTGCTGACGATTGATTGAAGATATATAGATCGCACTCCAAGGAAATTCAAACAGAAAACATACATTTTTTCTTTGTTTGCCTCGAATCAAGCGCGAGCTGTTCTTTGGAAGTGCGGTATTATAATTAATTAAATAAATGGGAACCATAAACGCTTCAAATACTCAAAGTTCAAAGCAATTAGGGGCATAGTAATGGTTGTATTTGAAATCCGAGTAAAAAATTATAAGAAAGAAGACGCGACCATGCGATTTGGCAACATGTTTTTCTCTGCAATATAATTCCCAGAAAAAAAAATGGTCAAAAGACGACACAAACTCTCACGCCAGTGCATCGGACTTAGTGGAAAGAACTGAAGAAATCAGAAAAAAAAATGGAACGTTTTATACTCCTCGTAAGCCATTTCTATGAGTTCCCCGTTCATCGAGAAACATGAAAACAGTAGCCACAAAGTCCGAGGTAAGTTTTTTATTAATATTCAGTCTTTCTGAAAACTTAAGTTCTAATAAAGTTCGCAACCATCAAAGCACGAAACATTGAGAAAGCCCTAACTAATGTTCCAGAAGGAAGGTACCACAGAAGCATGTGCCAAATCAATCCATCATGCATCCTACCGGACATAACAGAAACCTTGTAAAAGCTGAGAATCACAAACCGTGATGCCGTGTGACTCCAGCAGCGTAGCCGGTGCTAAATAACACGGCACAGCGACCACCGGAATCCGGGGAGCATCAATCGGCGCAAGAATTGTCGGTGGGCGAGGACTAGCCGCAGGCGATGCCATGGCTCCAGCCAACAGCTGCAAGAACGAGCGGCAATCTCCAACCGATGTAGTAGGGACAGCGATGACAGGCGACACGGCTAGTTTTCTCCCGGCTAGGGTTTCATTCCCCGGTTGATGGGGCAAAGCGGCACCATCGACCTGTTGATCGGACTCCAGCTGCGGTCTCTCCAATTTCACCACCGCCGCCACCTCCTTAAGCGTAGAATCTTCTCCTGCTTTTCCGGCAGTCTTCTCCGTCGAAGCATCGGCCTTCGATTCCTTCGCTGCCATGGAACTTATGGATTCCTATAGAGATAATATAAACGAAACAACCGCTTCAATAGCTATACAGTATAAACAAGCAAAGCTCTGGAGAGATGAATAGAGGTTTGAGAATTAGGGTTTCACGATGGAGAAATGGAGGGGAGAAGCAGAGCAAGAGAAGGGAGAAGGGAGGAGGAGGTGGGAGTCGGGGCTGGGAGAAGGCCGAGTGGTTTGCCTTTTGACTGGGATTGACTAACTGGGGACCCGACGACGCTATAAGCGCCGTTAATAGAATGAAATTGAGAACCGACACGTGGCGAGCAAAGGCTCGGCAACCGTTAGGTAGGCCGGCAGGGTGGTTTTATGTTTTGACCTCTGCATAGTACCAGCAGCTCGAGAATCGGAATACGGTCGGAGAAGGTCCGGTTTTCTCGGCCCGGATGGACCGGGTGGGTCCAAGATGGTGGGGTCTCACCCTTTTCAACTTCTCTGCATACGTCAACCGGTTCACCATTTAGTGGCCTTGAAAAGGAGAGGTTTGCATTGAAAGAAATATTCTTTACCAATTTACCTCACAAGAATTTGTTTGAGCTTAAAGGGCATTTGGGTATCTATATTGTGAGGGTAGTACAAATCAAATATGCTAATGTTGAATTCAAAGTTGTCGTTGAATCACACCCATTAAAGAATAGAGCCTAAATGAGAGTAGAAAGAATGGCAGAGAAGAGTTGGAGAGAATGGTGTTGTTTCTTTGTTGAATGATTCAACTATTTTATAGATGATTTAATAGAATAGTGATATTATATTTTTATCTCTATTTTAAAAGGGTATGTATGGACTTATTTCAGGTATTTTGGAAATAATGACTTATCGTCTGATTGCATTCTCATTCGGCCCACTAAGCTTAGTTGATTTGGCTTACGGTCTCGCTTCCAATTGAATATATTACGCTTGGATAGCTCGATCATCTTTTAGGCTGTCTTTTGGCTCGATCGGTTTTGGCCTAATTAACTTGACTCGTATAACTTGGCTTGTCTGGATTGGTGGGTCTCGTGATCTCTTTGCAGTGGATTTGCCTCCATTATATTTTTATGCAGCAATAAATTCATGTAAAATCACTGCAAACAACTTTTAGATGTACATATTTTAGTTTTTATTTTTCTCATTTTTTGAATGTGACGGTGTTATAAGAATAATTTATTTCCTTTGATTTATGAGCCTTCAATTTTTATAAACACGACAATGAGACTCATTCACATGCCTATTTTGCTCGGTGTTTTTATCTATTAAATTGATAGGCTCTTGTAACTTAGGCATTACGATGGACAAATTAACAAAATCCCAGGTCAACATATTTACTAAAAGTATGATTCACTTTATTTTTCAGGAAAATTGAAAAGATGAGACCTCCCGGAGGGTGAGAAGGGGAAAAAAAAAAACCACACGAACTAGAAGAGGATTGTTCTCCCACTGTCATATCAAAGTGGGCTTCTTTGATTTTATCATCAGCACAGCATGGAGGAATGTTCAATTGACCAGCTTTAACCTTAATCAGACCACTCAACCTCCTATTACGATTCGAGACACTCCGTTCAATCTGATTAATAAAAAGTGGATTTTGACATACTCTCATCACTCTCTCGTACTCGCTAATGGGCTCACCACATCATTTACAATATATGAGTTTATTTGGTCCATGAGTATGAGGGACATTTGACTTGTGTTTGTGGGGTATGGTCTATTGGATTTTTGTTTGTTTATGATGATTTTTGATGTAGATGATCTGACTTTGCTTAACCCAGATTAGAGGTTGATTGAGCTGCCAATGATTTCAGATCAGGTGTTAGGCAAGGACAGCCAGCTCTCAAGCGAGTATGACGAAGTTCATTGCTCTGACAATCCTAAACTTCTCTCAGAGGGGCGCAAGATAATTACCGAAGGGGCCTAGATGTCCCGTATGTCATTGGCTTGTCGTTTGTACGAGATTGAAAGTTATTTTGCTCTGTCAACATGGATCTACTAGGATGAGGAGAAGTATGAGTTGTTGACATGTATGTTGGGGGTGGAGAAGATGGTAACGATCCTTTGTTTGGAGCCGTCGAATGTTCAAGAAAGATCTATAGTTTCCCATACACAAGTCAAGTCAGGTTGGTTAAATTAGTTTAGGCTTGAGGGAAAATATATGCATATGAGGTTGTTTCGGTTGAGGCATGTCTTGACCGAAGTGGCCTCGGATCCTCTTGTGAAATGCATTGCTTCTTTGGACTAATATATTCGAGTACTTTGTTGTAATCTGAATGACATTTTTTAAAATAAAAATATCATTTGTCTCGTTTATTGTTTTTTTAAATTATTTTGATAACCCATTACAAAGGACTTATTATTTTCAATTTTACCTATTTGGGGCTCTTGAACTTCATGTGTTTATATATATATATATATATATATATATATATATATATATATATGTTAAACCTAAAAGTGTCGATGAATCACAACTAAGGAATGCAACACACAAAATAAACGATAGAGGAGAGAGTGAACAATAAAAATGAGTGTCTAGAGTCGTTTCCCATAACATAACCTCCTATTTATATAGTTCCACAATTATCTTTAGGTCATTTCCTATGTAAAGGAAGGGCCTCGTGGTCATTTATATAGTACATTTGATTAGGCTAATGAGCAATTACTGACTGAAGGCGGCATACTTTTTATTTGTCGGCATGCACTTATTTGCTTGGAGATCACGAGCCAAATCACATGAATGGTATGAAAGTTCCTCGGTAGAGTATTTCCATGGCTTCTTCTCATATTCCGATTCATTCACTTCATTTGTAGAACGATAAGACGTATTTTGTTCAGCTTCCCTTCGGGAGTCTCTCGTTTAGCCGCAATGTTAGACAACCTGCTTATTAGGCGAATGACTTGACATAGTTTCATGACGATCTCCTGACTTTGGTATTAATTTTCTTGATTAATCAGCTTAGTTTCTGGACTAGTTGTCACAACTTAACTGGGAACCCACTTCATTTGTCTTGTTCCTCATTTTTCCATCAAGATTTGTACCTTCACAATTTGGTCATACATATCTAGTTCTCCAACTTATTGTTTTTTTTAAGTGAAGGATGTGACAAAAATAAAAAAAGTTAATTACTGCATTAAATGTAACTAATTTTTTAATTCAACAGTTAAAATTTTGATTCCCTGAATTTTTGTGCCCCGCCACCCTATAAATAGGTTGTCATCAGCTATCGAGATTCTTGCATTTCCTCTTGGTTCAAAACTTTAATTTTTCCTTACGACAAGTGCTTTGATGGTGAGAACTAAGAAAAGCAACTCAGGGAATCATCACATGACCTCTTGATGAAGGTTTTGGGGCTACCTATAAAAAAAATTTGAATTGGGGAAAAAGAAGCTACAGGTGCTTCAGTCATGCCTGGTGAGAGTTCCCCATTCTTCCTTTGGTCTGTAATGGATTGACTACTTAGTAGGTGTCCGATTGTAGGTTTACCAAAGGCTTTCGAGGGCCAGACATTGACTCCATGAAAAACCCACAGGGAAATAGCCGATGGTTGCTGAAAAGGAGTCGATCAATTTTATGGTTTGTAGGATGGACGAGACGCCAGACTTCTCACCCGTGAAGCCAAAGCTAAAAAAAGTCGAAGCTCAACAGGAAGCCAACAAAAAAAGCTGAAAGTGCTTTTTAAATGCTATTTTTGAGAAGCTATCGACGGAGCTCCTTGATCTTAAGGTTGATGCGTCAGACCACCAGACCGAAACTAAGGTCGTCTGAATGGAGATTGTGTGTTTGCGTACGAATTTAGTGGATGTTCGAGAGGCTTCCTCGATTTCCAAGTTTCAGGTTGAGGCTAACTGTGTTGATAGTTTTAAGTTAGTGGGGTCGATTCTTGTACAAAGAGTTGTATAGGCGACTAATATTTGCCCCTCAAAAGACTGATGAGTTAGTTGTAAAATTTTTCTTACATTAATGAATACAAATTTTGTTTCTCGATCCATGTAGCTTTGTTTGGGTGAATATTTTTAATTAGTTTTTCTTCTTTCTTCTCTTTTTATGATAGTGATGTGAGATCAACATTCCCGAGGTATGACTTGTGATGCTTTACTTTTCCTTTAAATCCTGTATATATAATCGAGACCCTCCCACTATTTTATTTCTTTCTTCTTATTATCTTTGGTCGCTTCCTTTCACTCGTCTTCTCCATAAACTACTCTTCATGGCTTCTAAATACTCGCCCTAGAAGTTCGAGAAAGTGAGCACATCAGCGTGTTAGTTGTTGTCTTCATATGAGGTTTCAAGACTTCAGAAGTGATACTTCTTTGATGACAATATAGCGTTGGTGGTTCCAGGCCTGAACGACCGAGCTACCGAAGATTATGGAGGGCAGCTTATGTTGTACCGTGATCAATTCATTCAAAGGCTTCATCTTCCTTGCTGGCGCGAGCTCCGGGCCATCCCGAATCATTACAACGCCATTCCGGCTAGCTCAAGGCGAACTGCATAGTGGCGGTGATGACATATATTATTTACCGTCGTCGAACGGAGATCCCTTGGTAGAGAGAGCTATTCTCCCACGTGTTTTCCTTCAGGATCGATCCAAACGACTATGTGAACTTCACTTCAAATAAAAAGATTCAATTGATTAGGTTGCTCACTCAGGATGAGAGTCTTTAGGCTGTAGATCAAATACAAAAATTATATTTACTCCATTGGAATTGTTCGATCGGATTGTTGTCCCTAGGAAGACTTGCGTTTGGGGGGATGTTTCCAAACCACAAATCTTCTAATTGGCAAGTTGAATTGCCTCGAGGGATAGGTCCTTTTCACTGATTTGGTTCGAGTTCCCCGAGCATTGAAGATGGTAGTTAAATATCATTTGTCTTATTCGATTGGTTACTCACTTTCATCTAGTGATCTCTGGTGTGCCAGTGTTTTAAGGCCACTTTAATGATATTGTCAACTTTAGTGGTTGAACTGACTGGGCACAGATAAAAAGAGGAAAAGAGGTCTGACCATTGTGCTCATATTTGGAGGTGAAGGTGACTTTTTGTCGTTATGAATCATGGGCTTTGCGATGACGATGTATTAGCCCTGTTTTTTCTTCGAGTCGAGCGTTGAAGGAAGGGATTTTATTTGAGTAGTTGTCGAACGTGACGCCGGACAAGATTGCCTACTGAGATCATCCCCCTTCCCGAATGGACGTGGTGAGCCTCGGGGAAAGGTAGTCCTGGCAGCGTGTTCCAAGGGCGCGCAATACATAAGTTCGACAACAGCTGTTGCCACATGAAGGTGCTTGATTTGTAAATAGCAATGTTTGAGGTACCCAATAGTTATTTGCCTGAATAAGAAAATGTTATAGATATTAATATCGATTTATAAATGTTAGATATGTAAACATCCCAAATGAAAAATATTAAAAATCTGTTTCCCGGAATCTATAAATCTTATTTAATTACTGTAACAAAATTCAGCAGCAACAGAACTGGGTGCACCATGACTTCCTCTGCGAGCTTCGCCAGGTTTATTCATCGCTCATCTTCTTCCCCTAGCTTTAATCTCACTCATCTTCTTCGTCCTCTTCCTCATAATCTCGCCCTCTTACTATTCTTCTTTCCCGCCATTGCATCGTCATTCTTATTCCGGTGCTGTAGGGCTTCGGGAGAGGCATCGAATCAAATTAGCCTAAAATCCGTGAGGGAAACCCTCATCCGCCTGGAGGATTCCATCATTTTCAGCCTCATCGAGAGAGCTCGGCACCCCTACAACGCGCTAGCCTACGACAAGTCCTATTTGAAATCTTCTGGAAATTCGCTCGCTGAGATATTTGTAAAAGAGGCGGAGCATCTTCATGCCAAGGTGGATTTAATTCCTTCCATACGGATTCTCGTATTTGCACCTGCTATTTGATCCTGATTTCGAGAATTTGTTCGAGTAAAGCGGTTTTTTACATTGGCGGAATCTAGGCTTCTATTTTGAGTGCTAGTTGGACTTTTATGCCTGTCAGCTATCTTTGAATATCAGATCATATACCATTTCATGCACTATCACATCTTTCTGTTGAGTTTCTTTCACCGTTGAGTAAATTCGTAATAATTAATGCTCTATTTGTAGATGTTCTGCGGCTCAATCAAGAACCATATCGAGTTTTAGCTTTAGCGTAGAATCTATTTCTTTGCCAGTATAACCAGCACAATCAACAGGGAACCATTTTAAATGCAATTGGATTTGCCAAGTTACTTTTATTTCTTATCATGATTTAACTTCATCATTATCAGTTTAATATGCCCTTGTAGTGAATATGCAACTATCAATGACAGTGCTGTTTTCCATCTGTTTGTCAGCTTTAGAAATCTCTGTTTATAGCTCATTGTAGAGGGCTTTGGAGTTGATCTTCGTAGAAGTTTATTTGAACTTCTTAAAAAGTTAACTGTTAGATTTGAGGGGCACCTCTTCTTCTTTTTTTAACAGTTTTCCATCAATTCTAGCCTCTTTTTTGCTATTGCTGTTCATTGTATAAATATTCATGCCATCAACATTTATTTCCAATCCTTTCGTATAAACAGATGTTCTTCCTCACACTGGTCCTATTAGATGCAAATATAGTCACTTTTCTTGCTTTGATCATAAACCTAAAAAGTTTTACTAAGAAAATAATACCATTTTTTTTAATCCAAAGCGGACTATATCAGCGAGCTAATTGAGTATTGTTTGAAAGTTCTCCTTGACTATTTCATTGAGATGCTGAATTGAACCTCGAACAAAGTGAGATATTTTTAGTCTATAGGTTGTGAAATGGTTTTTGAGTGTGTTGAACTAAATGAGTGTGATGCGGTAACCAATTATCAACTTGCCCCATTTGTTCCTAAAGGAC
Source organism: Phalaenopsis aphrodite (assembly GCA_003013225.1). NCBI lineage: Eukaryota > Viridiplantae > Streptophyta > Magnoliopsida > Asparagales > Orchidaceae > Phalaenopsis > Phalaenopsis aphrodite. The sequence continues at coordinate 892,804 of NEWO01000027.1, forward strand.
GTATATGAATATGGAAACAACATCTAAACCAAGTGGAAGTTATGGGCAAAAAGCCTACATATATTCCATGATGGATCGGACTATCATGCACTAGCTGTGCCCTTTTGAATGTTTAACTAGTTAATGTTGTTATACATGCTTACATAATATAATCGCCTTTTGTTCTTTAGCATAATTTTTTGTTCATTTTCATGCTTGTATTTTTCCCCTTTTAGATTTTTCTTATTTATAGTAAAGGATAAGGGGCCGTATTCTTTATTCCTATTAGTTTTGTGTTATTTATTCTTTTATTTATAAAATATCAAATATTTATTATTGACAAGTTTAAATGCATTCTATATAGTATCTTTATGTATGGAATATAGGATTAAGTTTTAAGAAATCATCTTTTCTTAGGCTGGTGGATACAAAAACCCTGAGGAGGTTCCCTTTTTTACTGATGATTTGCCTTCACCTTTGATTCCTGCAAATGATTACCCTCAGGCAAGTCTTCTCTGACTTTCTTTACCCTTCATAACAATTGGATTTCCAATCATGCCCCAAGTCTTAAAAATAGGTGCTTCATCGAACTGCTGCATTTGTGAATATAAACAAGACTATATGGGACATGTATTTCAACGAATTGCTTCCACTATTTACTGTTGAGGGTGATGACGGTAATTACGCATCAACGTTGGCATCGGACTTTGTATGCTTGCAGGTAATAAAATTAACTGTCTTGTGATAGCCAATATTATTGTATATTGATGCATTATTTTGAGCGTAGGCCATATCAAGAAGGATCCATTACGGCAAATTTGTGGCAGAGGTTAAGTTTAACGATGCACCAGTTGATTATAGCTCTGCAATTCATAATAAGGTAACTTACTTTTTCTATTTACTTTTATGCATGTCAAAACCAACTCATCTTTTTTATTTTTGATGAATGTGATAGGCATGATTTTGTGGTAGCTAGAATTTGATCTTCTTTTATTTTAAGGTCAATGAATCCTGGGTAGTTAAAGTCATTGATAGCCAAGTTAAGCCTGATAGAAAGGAACGTGTTATGTTGAATGTGCAGTTATTGGATTCAGTGAATTGAAAGGGCAATATTCTATGGTTTTCAGCCTGTGACCTTTATTTTAAGCCTCTCGTTACCTAGAGTAACCAAGCATGGCCATCAACTTTGAATTTGAGAGAAGATAATGATTATCGTTGATACTCCACCAACACATCTTCGTTATCCAACACGAACCTTAAGGCATGACATGGATCTCGAGATAATATTTTGAGCAAGGGATGCTTAAATTTTGATAAAAACTCATCTAGAGCTCTGATTTCAACAAACATATTGTCAAATTGACCGGCTCGATGAGATAAACCTAATAATATCAAAGTCATTCCAATCCGAGTCAATCAAGCGCAGATCAAGTCATTAAACCATTCTTTGAAGATTTTCAGACACATTTGCAAGGTCAAACTGTTGTTGAATCTGACAAGTTTATAGTAGAATCGAGCGTCTCAACAAAACGAATTCAACGAGCCTAAAATTGTGCAATTCCGACATCATTAAGGCACTCAAATGTCCATTAAACGTCGTTTGATCGGAGGAAGCTCTCCAAACCGCCCGATCAAAATAATTTATATTCATGCATTAATGACACCCAAAACACTATAAATAGAGCTCCACCCATCACATGAGGGGGAGACTTAAAACTTCAAAGAGAACTGAAAGCTCTGAGAAGGAGCTGAAGTCCAACACCATCCCGACCGTCATCGATCACCGCCGATCTCTATCGATCACTGCCTGCCGTCGTCGACACCGCCGATCTCTATTGAGCACCGTCTGCTGTCGTCGACACCCATCGATCGCCGTTAGTCACTGTCGACCGACACCGTCGATCACCACCAATCATCGTCGATCACCACCAACCAGATGTTATCATTCATCGTCGTTGGGCATGAACTCATCACTATAGTCCATGTTTCAACAACAACCTACGTGGTTTACAACACGTGCAACTCCCGACTCCGACCCCCACGACCTATGGACATCATTCATACTCGCCCCTACGACCTTCGTGGTTCATAGCTCGTGCTGCTCCCAACTCTGACCCCCACGACCTACAGACATCATTCATACTCGCCCTTACGACCTACATGGTTCACAGCTCGTGCAGCTCCCGACTCCGGCCTCCGCGGCTTACGGACGTCATTCATAATCGCTCAATTGACCTACGTGGTCATCAACTCATGTAGCTTCTGACTCCGACCCTTGCGGACTACAAATATCATTTATATTCGCCTCTACGACCTACGTGGTTCACAGCTCGTGCAGCTCCCGACTCCAGCCCCGCGACCTACGAATGTCTTTCATACTCGCTACTACGGGCTATGTGGTTCACAGCTCCCGTAACTGTTTACTACAGTTTCTTTGGCTAATTAACGCTTCTTTAGAAACCATCTACAACACTCATAGCGGACAACTACATCCACAACAATTGACAACGACCCTTGCAACATGCTATCACAAGAACTGCAACCAGCTTATAATTAAATAATTTTGTAATTTCATCTTCCTTAATTTAGGAGAATGATGAACCTGTGTATTCATCAATCATAGTTTATTATATCAATATGGCTAGACCCTGTGATTTTTCCCATTTCAAGGGTTTTTAACGTAAAAAATCGAAGTGTCTCTTTTTGCTTACTTCTTTTCTTTTATATGTGTGTGTGCAACGCTAAGACGATAATCCATTACTCTACCACCATAAATTTTTCGGGCACACATCAATCATTATGGGCTTCATGTATATTTTGTGAATTTTGTGAGTATTTTTCAATCACCTTATGTACCTTGCATAAATGATTTAAAATGATCAAAACAAGCTGGAATTGATGCCTTAGGCCATTATGTAAAACCAGTTTGTCCCTTGGAGATTCAGATTAGATGAGATGAATTTTATTTTCAGACGTTGTATTTATCATTTTTTATCTCTTAAGAAAATTTTAATTAGTTTCCTTTGTTCCAAAAATTAACCTTTTTTATTAGAAAAGTGGGTTATCTATTATTATGGAATCAATTTTACATTATAGATATTTTATTGTACATGCATTCATTATTAAATCAATAAAATGTAGATTTTCCCATATATTCTTTTTCTCTTGTTTGTGGACATTTACATGAGGATGTACCTTGTTGTATGTTTTTCTGCCGATGATATCCTTCTTGTGGATAAGAAGAGAGAAAAAAGCCCAGGAAATGCTCGATTTATGGAGGTCAACATTGGAGTCTAAAGGCCTTCATTTGAGTAGAACTAAAACTGAATACATGGGCTATAATTTTAGTAGTAGTAGCTCTAGTGACAGAAGTGTAACTTTTGGTGATCAAATTATTAAAATGTTCGAAGGATTTAGATATCTCGGGTCCGTTGTTTAGAGCGATGGTGATATAGGTGGGGATGTTAATAGTAGAATTTAAGTTGGTTGGTTGAAGTGGAGGAATGATCCGATTAGAAGAGTAGATGTTTTAGATTCGACTTGTGTTAAGAAAGGCAGAGGTAGACCTAGGAAGACTTGGGCTTATTGTATTAAAAATGATCTTAATTTATTAGAACTAAATGAAAATATGACACTAAATAGGACGCAATGGAGAAAAAAGATTCATGTAGCCGACCCCACGTAGTGGGATTAAGGCTTTGTTGTTGTTGTTGTTGTTGTTGTTGGTTGAAGTGGAGGAATGCTTCGGGCATTTTGCGTGATAGAAAAGTACCGCTTAAACTAAAAGGAAAATTTTTTAAAATGGTGGTTGTTTTTCTCTTTTAGTTCTTTTTAGATCTCGGAGTCGCCAGCTTGCCTTTTTGTATGTCGTCGTATAATTTCCCTATTCGAGTAAATCTCCCTCTTGAACCAAATGAATGATTCGAAGAGGAGAGAATCGAATAGTGAACTAACGTACTACAACAAATAGGCAAACAAATCAAAAAAAGAAAAGAGACGGAAGACTTATATAGGGATAATCCTCGTGTGATGGATCGAGACTATACATCCAAACGAAATCGAATTGAAGTACCTCGAAAAAAAAAACAACATTCACGAGTAAAATCTCTATATGAACTACTCGTAACCAGAGAACCAAAAAGAACATTTTTTTGTTCTGGGGTCAAAAGTTTCCGAGAGGAACGTATTCCTACTGGTTAATTACATCTCGGGGGATACCCAAGAAAACTCTCGATGTAAGGAGTTTCGCTTTATCATTATGAACATGGGGTATAGGTTATCAAAAAGTAATTATTTCGTATGAAATAGTCTCGATGCTTTGAAGCTCACGCTACACCATCGGACGGAAAGTGAATCTCTCACGCCAAATGGATAGCGGTTTCTCAACTCACGAAACCTACGAATAACCATAAATCACTTCAACAGGGGTATCCCAATACGTCATAACACATCCGGACCGTAAGGGCATAGGACAAATCGTCGTATCCCGAACAGGCGGCAGCTTATCGGCATCGGGCCATCAAAGTGACACCAACGAAGTCAAAGGAGTAGAAATGGCTCAACAGGGGTAGTCAAAAGGCAAGGAAAATTAATCCTAGGAGGTAGAGGTAGTCAGGTCGGGGTACCACGGACCCGTCGTCCCAAACCACTAGGACCCTAAGTCTACCTGGTCGTGAAGGTAGTCGACCCAACACAACCTGAGATCCCCGGTCAGCAATTCGTGAATTGCATCATCCATAAGAACCTCGGTAGCCCTAAGGTCAAAGGAAGGAAACTATCCTATGACTATAAATTGGAGCTCCAAGAGGTGGGACTTATACCTGCCAAAATGGCAAGGATGCCTCCGGAAAGAAGAGAAAGCGAAGGTTCAACTACAAAGCTGTAAACACTCCAACAAAAGGACTTACACCCCGTCTGGGTCGAGGAGCCTTCTAACACCCTAGGCGCACTAGACAACCACCTATATGAAGGTATACCGGGTCAGCCAGGTTGGAAAAGTACGGGAACTCCTCCTCGGGACATGCAAACATGAATGCAATTATCTAGAATGATCCTAAGTATTGTGGATGCCCTATTAATATATGCAAGAAAGTAAATGTTGCAATTTTTAGATCCTGAATATTTTAATCCTAAATTTTAATTATCTTGAAGATTTTATTTAGGGTTTTGTAGAAAATTAAAATTTTAGGGTCCTTAATGAGCCTATGTTGTATCACGAAATCCCAGATAAAACACAGAAAGAAAACAAGAAAAACACATGCAAGTGCAGACATGCAACATGATGCAAAAATAAAGCAAAGCAAGTCAAACCAAAATAATAAACAGGTCGGTGCCGCTGGGTCGGCAATATATCCCAGAAAAGAAAAAGAGCGGCCGGACTCCGCATATACATGCCCGGTCCTAATTCTATACATCAATATAAAATGCAGAATTAAGATACGGGGCACGAGCATCTGCTCCTGGTCCCCTCCACGTGGTTCCCGTGCTAACATCTCGGAACTCGTGCCCGTATCTTATTTCTACTACAAGACTCTCCTAGACTCTAAAAAAATACATCGAGAAAAAGAAAAGACTCAATCCCGCGTGAAAACAAATGTCAGCGGGAAAACTCACATGCACATAACGTATCATGAGCCATGCCTTAAAAGTGGGGGGAGCTAATAGCACCTGCAAGCAGAAGAGTCAGAAATCATTACTTGCTCCCCCATAGCGGTACCTGTGTGTGTATGAAAATAGGCATGACTCCCTGCAGAAGAACACCCTAACATACTACCACACATATGCAACATGCAGACACATCACAAGCATAATGCAAAAGAAAGATATCTGGCTAGGGCAGCCAATCCAACAGAAAACAATAGCCATACATCAAAAAGACTATCTAGCACCCTAAATCCTAGCCTAACACGCCATCTACCGAGAAAGTGCATCGACCTAGTATATAAGTGAGGGGTAAGTCTGAGTATAGCATGACTTTGACCGGGTTTTCATATCAGCCCCATCCTAAAGATCTAAAGGATCTAAAGTGTGTCACGAAGAGCGGTGACACAAGTTAGATCTATTAGATCTTTAACACAGTCATACTCGTGTAAATCCCGATGACTTAACTCGCATTGCTCATTGGGATTGACCCAGCGAGCAATGTTCGTTAAGGCATTGCGACCAACACGGGAGTCACTCTCCTAACGAGTCTAGCTCACTATCCATGCAAACATGCAAATGCAAATGCTAATGCAAGCGAATCAAAACATATGAGTAGTGATGAAGAGTATGCCGGTAAGACAGTGACTCATAGGAATGGGCATACCGTAGCGGTAGTGGCCCCAAAAAAGATGGGCATGTCGTGGTGGCAGCGGCCCTAGGAAGATGAGCATGCCGTAGCGGCAGCGGCCCTAGGAAGATGAGCATGCCGTAGCGGCAGCGGCCCGTAAAGAGGGTATGCCGGTAAGGCAGTGACCCGAAGGTAGGCATGCCGTAGTGGCAGGGGCCCGAAAAGAGGGTATACAGGCGAAGCAGTGACCCAGAAAATGCAATTCAAATAGACAATATCTATCATGATCATGCAAACATATAGATACAAGGCAAGATGCAATAATATATTCATGCATATACGCTACAAACAAAAATGCAAACATACATGCAAGACAATATGGTGGTGCAAGAAATTAGTTGACTGGGTCGAGTAATCCAACCAAACTAAAGTGTTGTATCCACCGAATCAGGGGAGCCAATTGAAATGAAATGAAGTGTTCACCGAGCCAGGGCGGCCGGACAAAGTGAAGTAACATGCTCGTCGGGCGAGGGTGGCAGGACGAGGTGAAATGTAATGCTCGTCGGGCCGTGACGGCAGGACGAGGTAAAGTGTAGTGCTCGTCGGGTCGGGGCGGCTAGACAGAGCGAAGTGAAATGCTCGTCGGGCTGGGGTGACCGAACGAAGCAAAGTGAGGTGCTCGTCGGGTCGGGGCGACATGACGAGGTGAAGTGTAATGCTCGTCGGGCCAGTGCGTCCGATCAGAGCAAAGTAAAATGCTCGTCGGGTCAGGATGACCGAACGAAGCGAAGTGAGGTGCTCGTCGGGCCGGGGCAATAGGACGAGGTAAAGTGTAATGCTCGTCGGGCCGGGGAGACCAAACGAAGTGAAGTGTTTTGCTCGTCGGGCCAGGTCGGCCGAACGGAGCAAAGTGAGGTGAGGTGACATGCAGAATGCAACATGCAAACATAAACATGTGATAGGGAGTCATTCTCGTGCTAACGACCTTACCGGGGAACCTAGGGTCAATATATAAAAAGATGGTAATTGCTGTCTTCGCTTTGGTGAGGCAAGTAGGGGAACTTTTCCCTGGATCTCCAAAGGGGAAAGTTCTTCATCTCATCATGAAATGGGCTAGTGACAACACTCTCCCCGACTTCACGACGCCTTAGAGCTTTGCAAGATGAGCTAATGACTCACATTTTCTCTTTTTGCAAAGATCTATCTTTTGATCTTTCTAAAAAATCGGGACTACCAAAGCAAATGGGAGAGAAGGGAACTCCAACCTCTAGGAATTTTGTGCTATGACTAACAGTAAATATGATTCACTCGGCTATCGTAGGAAAATTAGTTACGCGAGAGAATCCTATCCTATAAGTCATCTCTAGGAAAACAATCGATCCATCACATAGGCGTGCCGCCGCGCCGGCTTACGCCGGCGCACACACCCCGTGTGGGCGATCGAACCCACACGCCTACAACCTATGGCCTGCTAGGAAATAAAATATAAAGGGGAAGAAATATTATACCTTCGTGTAGTTTGCACGAAGCCTAAATAGATCCGGCGGGAACTTGCAGGTAAAATGAGAGTCCTTCGTACCCTCCTGAAAGACGTTGAGGTTCGTTGTCGTTTCGGTCCGGCGAAAGATACGACACCGGCAAGGCAGAAGCCGGCGAGATGAAGGGAGATCGTCGAGGTTGGCGGGGTTTGGCCGAGAAGAAATGGAAGAAGGAGAAGAAGAAGAAAGAAAGAAAAAATAATAAAAATAAAATAAAATAAAATAAAATAGAAGAAGAAGAAAATGAAATAGGATAAGAAGAAATGGAAGAAGAAGAAGAAGAAGAATAAGGAGAAGAAGAAATAAAAGAAGAAGAAGAAGAAGGGTCGGTGACCGATGCCGGAGGAGAGGAGCGGGACCTTCTCTGTCGCGTATAGGGAGAGACGAACTCGGAGGCTGCGATTCGGAGTCGGGAGAGGGAGATCGGCGGCGGGCGAGGGATCGGAAGTGAGAGGGTCGAGCGGTCCTCTCTGTTGCGAATAGGGAGGGGCGAAACAGGGAGTTCGCGAGAGAGGAGAAGGATCGGGAGGGGAAGAGCAAGATTCCCGAATCAATCTCGAGGAGGAGGCCTTTTTCGCGAAAAATATGGAGCCGTCCTCTCGCGATTCGGTTCCTGCCTATCACTTGCCGTGAGGAGATGCGAAGAAGGGATGGGGGAGGCTTCGTTACTTTTTTTTTTATTTTTAGAGGGAGAGACTTTCTCTCTCTTTCTTTTTTGATTATATATATATATATATATATATATAAAGGTTATGAGATAAAGGAGAGAGGGGAAATCTCCACATGAGTCATACTTGAGCAGCAGAGATAAGGGAAGAAAACATATCCTATTATTATTATTATTATATTATTATTATTATCCTCCGTACTTTTTCCACTCGGACATGTCTTCGCAACGAAATAGTCTCCCGTAAGTAAAATCGACATTCCGGACGCGACCGCACAGTCCGTTTTGTCATTCGGGGCCATCTGAATAAGCTTGTTGGTGCTCATGTCAATCTGAGCCAAATTCGTGCATGGCGCGCGATAACAAATTTTCGCCGATCACAGGTGGACATCTTATACTTATGACATCAAAAAAAAAAAAAAAATTTGATGCCAACAGTGGAGAGACTTGCAATGCTCTATAGCGCTGATTATTGGCCTTTAAAGAAGCATAATACTAAGTTAAGTGTTGTTGAGATGAGAATGATTAGGTGGATGAGTGGCTTTACACTTAGAGACAAAATGCAATATGAATATGTCCATGATAGGGTTGGTGTATCTCAAGTGACAGACAAAATTAGAGAGAGTCATCTTAGATGGTTTGGTCACATTAAACGTCGACCATCTGATGATCCGATTAGGAGAGTAGATGTTTTAGATTCGACTTATGTTAAAAAAGGCAGTGTTAGACCTAGGAAAATTTGGGCTTATTGTATAGAAAATGATCTTAATTTTTTAGAACTAAATGAAGTATGACACTAAATAGGATACAGTGGAGAAAAAGGATTCATGTAGCTGACCCCACGTTGTGGGATTAAAGATTTGTTGTTGCTGTTATATCCTTTTTCTATTGTTCTTGTCATGATCATCACCCTCTTCCTCTATTTCCTCTTCCTCTATTTCCTCACTATTGAAACTATAAACATCAATTGTTCAGCATTAAGAGGGATATAAGAACCTACCGTTCTACAAGGTAACAAAGTGAAGAGCTGGGTAATAGTCAATAGACCATTTTAATTCTTCAGAATATAGTGAGGAAAGTAGTGTAAAAATTAAATTTTAGATTGAAAACTTGGAAGATTTCATGTTTGGATGGCACAAGGAAAGCGTCTCTACTATCTTGAACTACGAGCTTTTTCTATAATCTTTATTTTTTTGGAGAACTTCGAGTTTGGGATAATTTTTTATCAGATCCTAGGTTTTATATTAGGGGAAGACCAATCCAATCAATGAATAAGACAGGGTAACAAATAGATGCACAATTGAATTCACATCCAATTGTCGAACATGCAGATATCCTTTTTGATCTCAATATTGTGATCTAAGAACCACCGTCATCACCAATTTTTATGTGGAAGTTAAATTATTATAACTTCAAAAAACATCATGTCTTTGGTCGTTCCAAAATTTGATGATCAAATCTTGATCATAGATGATCTTATCGATCACATCCTGGATCTGATCCATTGATTGTAGTATGTAAACTATGTTGGTGTTTACCATCTGCTTTTGTGTTACTTTCTTGTGGGTGGAAGATAATGCTTCTCTTGAACTTGATGTTTATCATAAATCATAAACTGGCTCCATAATTGCCCCAAAGATGTGCATTTTGAACTAAAAAATAAAAGTTGTAAATTGAATTTATTCCAGATGCGGTTGATGAATAGATGGGTTGCCCCCCTTTTCTGTTAATCTTCTTTGATATGCCTTCTTACTAAACATTTCTATCATAATAAAAATGTAGTCATAACCTTTATCAGTCTATGTGACACTGAACAATCGCAAGTAACATGTTTTAAACGTAAACTATCCAGGATAGCAAACAAAAAATATATATATATATATATATATATATATGTATATATTTTCCTTCCTGGAAATGTTGACTTGGTTGTGTGGAAGCCTGGAAAGCTAACCGACTGCAGGAAATGGATGTGGAAGGGTAGAATTCCTGCATAGGAAAGCCCTACTGGAGCCTAGTTGATCTTTCCTACTACCTTTTTTCGTGCACAGATTAGAAGTGTAGGATATGCGTTTGCCCTTTCTTGCCCCAATAAATGCATGTGTAAATCCTTGGACTTTTCTTGGTCAATGTGTGAACAAATTTTTGCATCATGAATCGAGGTTTCTTCCAAACGGACGGGTTGGACAGCAAACCTGCAGCAACAAACTTCTAATTTATGCAACTGAGAAGTGGCTGAAACACGGAAAGCCACAAAAGAAAGCTGAAAGGTCTCTGGTAAACTAATCCTGGCGAGGACAATAACCCCATTATGGTTGCTAATCTTGCATTAATGTGTTCTGCTACTGTTTTGGACTTCTTGCTGCTGGAATTTGGGTAGACAGCCATATGAAATGGAGAAAAGGGATTCAAGAATGCTATGGAGGAGAAATAGAAGCTTGGTAGAATGACTTTGGCGAAATCACAGACTTCACTACGATCCCCTCCCCTTCTCACCTATCCCAACTAGCGGAATCCACCCCAAAACAGGCAAATATTTTGCATGCAGAGTCTGGATGTAGCTCTATGTCCGGACTCCAATCCCACAAAGCCAAGTGTATTGGTGTAGGTCCTTTTTAAAAAAAAATAAAATTTTTGAGTCAAAATAAAAATATTTTTTTAAATTTTGTATACCTGTAATATTCTTATTAGAGTTCCGACGTAAAGCTACGTCCGAACTCCTGCTTGTAAAATTTGCTCCCAAAACAGAGAATCCTCCCTTCAACTCAGGAAAACTTGAAATAAACCTCTCCAAAAGAATCCCCATCCCCTCCAAAGAAAGGCCAATTTATAGGCAAGCTATCCTAATTAACTCTGAGCCCCTTTAATTACAAAACTACTCTTGGGAAGGAATAAAAGAAAAGATGTTACTCTAATTAATTATGAAAAGATCCCTCCCAACATTATGTTATATTTTCAAAAAAATTGAGTTTATTTCATGTCAAATAGTTGTTTTTTTTAATGTAAAAGTAGAGAGACAATCTTACTGCTACATTTTAGTGATTTACTAGACTCTAGGGGACTGTTTAGGATCATTTTTATTTTTTATCTTTTGTCTTATTTATATTTTAATTTGAAATAAAATATTTTTGGCTTCAATAGCTGTTTTTAAAACACTTAAAACAAACACAAGTTGTTTTGAGCGGTTTTATAAACAAGTTGATTTGTTTTTAACAATAGAAAATAAATGCATGTAAAAAAATACTAAACAAACACTTTTTAAAACAAAAGAAAAAAATAAAATTGATGCCAAACGGTCCTAAATTTTATAACAAGTCAAATAGAACAAATAATTCTACTGCATTTAATTCAGAAGCTACCAAATAATTCAAAATACCCACAACCAAATAGCTCTTATATTTACTCTAGCAATCTATTGCTCCATTGAAATGCAGGACAAGGATACATTGATGAGAATGCTTACATTTGAAAGGGTGGAAGAGATGATTAAGCGCAGGGTTGAAAAGAAAGCCATGGTTTTTGGGCAGGAGGTGACAATGGAGGACGAGAAGGACGACATTGTGGATTACAAGGTAAACCCTTCTGTAGTCTCTCGACTCTACGGAGATTGGATCATTCCTCTAACCAAGCTCGTCGAAGTTGATTATCTCCTTCGTCGACTCGAATAATTGCGTTGCATTATGCACTGCTTCATCTATTTATCTATGCTTTTGTGATTGAAAAATATTTTGCTGGTGAAATAATGTTGTGTAAAACATAATTATTATTTGTTGATTGATTTCTTTTGTACCTTGTTAATATCATCGTGTTATATTATAGGAGAAAAGTTTGGTCATTGTATCATTGTATGTTTATTTAGATTTTAGGGGCATTTTCACACATACCAATCAATTCCTATGCATTTACATATCTGACATGTAAACTTTACTTTTTTTAGTATCCTATCAAAAATACCACTACTTTTAACTTTTAAAAGGTAGAATATAGCTTTTCATGCATAGGTAAGATGACATATATGTAAAAAATTGAAGTTTAGGTGTTAGATATGTAAATGCATAGGAATTAAGTAGGTGGTATGCATGCAAATATTTTTAGATTTTATAGTGATTGGATTTACTTTCAGATAAGTGCAATATACATGTGATGAATTAAACTTCATATCACTGTCGTCTTAAAGCAATTACATTTCTTTTATCCATTTTTTTTTTCACTTAGTCCGATTCAATCATCCATTCCTGTTTCTATCCTTTTTGCAAATATTTTGATCCATAGTTAAAAACACACTGATGGTATAATTGTAATTATTTGTCACGATTGATGCAGGAACCAGCTCATTTTTATTTTAGGGAAATTTACATACATACCATACCACACAATTCCTATGTATTTACATATCTAACAACCAAAGTTTGTTATTTACATTTATAACATTTCATTGTCATATATGAAAATGTGTATTCTATTTTAGAAGGTTAATAATAATAATATTTTTAATTTGATAAGCGTTGTGTATGTAAATATGAAAGTTTCGGTGCTAGAGTTGTAAATACATAAGAATCGCGTGGTATACATGTAAATGCCTCTGAAGTCTGAATGTGTAAACCTGAATTTGATGGAGGAGATATTTGATATTTTTATTAATTGACACGTTTCAGACAATTTTATTGATGTTAAGTTCATTTTTAATAGAGAAAAGAATACTTTGCGGGAGCAGAAACTGTTTATGTCCAACTTATTCCTTGATATTTTTTTTTTATATAGGTAGTAAATTTTATTTTATTTTTTAGTTCAGATAATTTTTTTAATGATTTATTTAGGACCTGTTTGGGGCGGATGTGCGTTATTTTGGTTTGTTTGAGTAAATTGCATTTTGAAAAGCTACTGCTGAAATCTGTGTTTTTTCACCGATTCTGGCTAGGTATAGTGATAGTTTTCTAGTTGTGATCTGACGTTTTTGAGAATTAAAAAAATTATAATAGCCAACATGATTTTTTGATCATTAGATTATTTTTCAGCAGTTTCACAACTGATTTTTAATAAGTTGCAATTGTCTCAAACAAATAATTAGTATCTTTATTTTTTTAAAATATATTTTTTCAATCATAATTTTCATTTTTCTTTTTCAAAAAGTAAAATTTAATTTAATTTAAGAAAAATAAAGATAATTTGTACAAAATTTCCTTTTAAATCGAAAACGTTTTTTTTATTATTTTTCCCACCATAAAAAAAAACATTAGAAGTTTTATCTCAAACATATGAAGAATTTTTGTAATGGTTTTATAGGCCTAAATCACTAAGTAAATGTTTGATTATATATTTTTTAATGATTATTCATTCCATTTAGGTATAATCTAAAGTTCATTTTAATTTTTAGGATAAATGATTGTTTATTACACCGTTCTAATTATATTAAAGTTTTTATTGTGTCTATAACATCTAAATTTTGCTTCATACATTTAACCAACAAAAATTTTCATATCAAAAGAAAAACATCACTATTTTTAATTTTTAAAAAGTGAAATGACCCTATTTCATGCATAGATAAGGTGACATATGTAAAAGTTAAAGTTACCTGTTAGATATGTAAATTCATAAGAATTGAATGGTATGTAAGCAAATCTTCCATCTATTACCTATGAGCTATTTGCATCTTTGATTTGGAGAATAATGAGCCTAAACAAAAATACATGGTCCTTCAAATTTTTTAGATATTATATTTAAATTATATTATATATATATATAAAATCAATCAGCATGCTTGCTGATAAAAAAGTAAGTAAAAATATAAAATTTTATTATTTCATTTTCAGAACAATTAAACAACTCAATAACTTTGTCTGAAGTTAATTCCGACTCTCCTTCTAAAAAATGTTATTTAAGCTCTGCTTCGCGAGAGGAGCCGCCGATCTCCCGTTTCAGAAGCCTGCAGCTGCCGGAGGAACCATCTTACCCGGAAGCGAACAAGAAGGCTGTCTGAGAAATCACCAAGGACGGAGAAGAAGGCTGCTCCTCTTTGCCGGCCGGTCGTCTTCGCCGGAGAAGCCCCCAACGACGGAGAAGAAGAACTTCTGAGAAACTCTAGGATAAGTCCGCTGAGGAGGTAATTCTTTTATGAAGGAATAATGCTCCCACACAGGACGCTCTTATTCTATACCCACTGAAGAAAAGGTGGAATTGAAACCCACTGTTCTTTGGTGAAGTCTAAATGCTTTTTTAAATTGAATTAAAAAAAGTTTTGTATAATTAAAAGCGGCAAATGGAAGACCAGGAGAAGAAGGGTTATGGAGGGCTTCGAATTGGTGTGCTTTGAGTATCTTTTATCAAATCTCTCTAAAATCTATTTATTTGGCTTTTTATTTGTTCATTTTCAAAAGAAATATTTCTATGTTTGTTAATGAATCTATTGGAAAAGGGAACATCTCATGTTTTAATGTTGCTTACATAATCTTTTGTGTTTGAGTTAGATGCATAGTTGTAATGTATTAGGTGTTTGATTCATTTCAGTAAAAAAATGTTAATATATGCTTGATTGATTTTCCTATTTTGTAATTATATTTTGTTTGAATGTATAACTTAGACACACTTACCAATAGCTTTCATTTATTTTATATGTTTCAGAGATATAAAATAACACTTAATATTCTTTTGAGATATTCTTTTTTCCAAAAATATAAATTCTATCAACTTCTTGATCATATAGGAGCTTCTTGTAAGAACACAGGTATATTTCCTTCAACTATAATAAACATGGAAATAATATGGTATACAAAACATAGTTAATAAACCATCCCTAAATCTTAATGATCTCATCACTAATACTCGCATTCATCTGTCATAGTATTCTCTTTGATTCACAAATATTGTGTGCCATTAATAAAAAAAATAATTTATTGAAAGCCCGTCATTAAAATATTAGAAGAAACAAAATATAGATGTGCAAAAAATGTGAACTTACCTTTCACATGTTTTCATTAATACGTATTTCATTTATATCACATGCTCTTTGTAGAGACACGAACATGGAAATTAAGCTTATTTTTATGCTTATGAGTAGCTAGAAAAATCATTTGTTATCTTGAGGCTCATAAGTATTGCATACTAACGTGTTGTGATATAGTATGAAGCTGTTGCTTTTTGAAAAACACATTCTTACTTATTTACTCGTATAAGATTCTTGTTGACTTATTTGAAAACTATATTAAAAAATGTGAAACCCTTTTAATAAAATGAAGGACTCTTAAATAATTAGTTACCTTTTGGTGTGACGGTTAGAATTTCAACAAAAACTCCAAAGTTAAGCATGCTTGTATGAGAGCACTCATGAAATGGGTGACCTCCTTGTAAGTTACACCAATTGGACAAAATCATGAGGCCAAAGAAGTCAATATCTCAATGGGTGAGAGTTTGGGTTATTACAAATGTTATCAAAGCATTATACTATTTTGATGATTTTGAGTTAAGAATACTAAAGAGAACGTCGATTACTTAAGTGGGGGAGATTGTGAAATCCCTCAAGTAAAATAAAGCATAACTCTTAAACATTGAGACACTTTTGGGTATAACAGTTGGAATTTCAATAGAAACTTCAAAATTAGGTGTGCTTGTATGGGAGCACTTTTGTGATGTGCGACTTTCTAGGAAGTTACAACAATTGGACAATATCATGGGTCATTAGGCTAAAGTGGACAACTTGATCGGTGAAAGTTCGGACTACTATAGGAAATTCCCCGATTTATTTTTTTAGCTTCTTACACATGATATCAAGGTGTATATGTAGAATAATTCCAATGGGTTCTTGTATAGCTTTCAAAAGTAGAACTTATCATGTAGTATGGTAAGTTGCTTATTAAAAATGATTCAATCTGAACCATGGCTTCAATGATAAATTTCATACAAAGTTGTCTCATTAGAAAATGTCTAATTAACTCTTGTTTTATTTCCTTGCAAATCTCCATCTAAGAACTTAAATTTTATTTTTAAAGCTTGATTATTGTAGTGAAGTTCTAAGCTAATTTTAGAATTGAAATTATATGTTATTGATGAAGTAATGAATGTTGATTTGTATTGTTCAAATGCAAAAACAAGGATGGTGGTGGGGGGTGGAGCCTAATTTACTATAAGATAATTTCTAAATTTAAATAAACATTACTTTCATATTTCATTAGCAAAAAACATGTTATATTTGACAAAAGAATGGAAGTAAAAATAAATCAATAAATAAAAATGAAACCTCTTTGGTTATGCAACAATCTAATCATCAAGCATAATTTCAAAAAAAATATAAGAGAAGAAGATTGAAGAAACCATGCAGAGGATTTGGACATGGATGTATTTATTAGAAAGTTTTAATGGTTTCAAGTAAAAATACAAATAATATGAATCATTTCAAATTTTATCATAGTTTACATTCTTCTTCAAATCCTTAGTAAAATAGCTAACACAAAGAGTTAATTATGCTAGAGAACAACTTAGTGAAACATGACCATGAAGATGATGGAATTGGGCTTGATAGGCTTGGGAATATAGGATAAAGCATGAATTTATATTACCCTTCCATGAGTTTGGAGATGATAGCGTGAAATTCAATAATCCAGAAAGTATGGTAATGTCGGGAAGGTTCATGAAATACGGGTCAATGAAAAATTTAAAAACTCAAAGAATACATCAAGCAATATGAAGGAGTACATCATAAGTTATATATCGAAGTTTGTGATGTTTAGTTGCTTATAGAATAACATGATTCATGGAATTATATTTAGAAATGTTGAATCATGTCATTTGAGCAATCGCACTGTAAAATCTTGGTGTTACATCTGCATGACTGATGAATTGAATGATCTAAAATTTGGAAAACAAATCATTTGAATTTTAATTAATTGAATGTTATAAATTTGGCTTGATAAAGCTTGATACTTATTTTAATAGCTTGTATGTAGGTATGTAGCATGAGGATTTTAAGTTTTGCATTCTTTTGTATTTTTTTTTTTCATTCTAAGGTTTTCTTGTGGACACTATTTACTTTTTTGTTGAGTAAGTCACTGTGTTTCTTCGTACCCATAAACATTGCATTTATAATTGTGTTATCCACTTTAATTTTCAATATTCATGAGAATATATTAGTTTATATTTTAAAATATTATGGGAGGCTATTGAGGAATTATAAAATAATTTCATCAGGCTTCCTAGTTTGAAGACTCCATGTAATATACAATTAAGCAATAAATAATGTCATTTTATAATTTGTTATGGTAGTCTGAAAGAGCTTATGTAATTTTAAGGATGATAAAATTTTGATGCTATTGTGCAACTCAAAAAGTGAATGAGAGGTTTGATATTAAAATATCTATAAAATAATGTAAGGGCTAATTATACAATCGGAGAAGCATATTTACAATGGAGTCATATCCAATAGTTAAAAAAGACGTCATAGGTTTTATATGATGAGAAAAACAAAATGATTATTATGGAGCATTTGGAATATGCCTCTAATGTTATGGTATAATATTTAATAAATGGGACTAGCATTGTCCTATCATAGAGCTCATAAAAAAAAGATGGTGGGGTGGTAACATTAGCATGTCTTTATTGTAATGCATTATGGACCTTCAAATTTTATATCCAACCAAAAAATATAAAACGTTGCCTAAATTTGTTTTACATGAAACCAAACAACTTTAATTTAATAAATTACATTACATTTTTAAAACGCCTCTTAAAATACATCAAACCCCACCTAATCTATGGAAGCATAAGCAATCCATGTAAGGGGTCCTATTTGATTTTAACATGCATCTAAGTCTATTAGTCACAATTTCATAGTTTACTTGATCTTCATTCTTTGTTCTCTCATATCTTTTGTTTTGTGCATGGTATTTAGTTTTTATTTTGTTTGAAAGTTTGAACTTCTAATATTAAATTCTATAGCCAAATTCTCTTGTAATTATTTCATTCATTGGAAATTGTCCTTGACATTCTTTTTTTCAGTTAAAAGATGTTGACTCTAAATGTGATTGTTGAAAGGTTTGACCTTCATAAATAGGATTTTGGACACCACAATTAATATAGGTTAGAATTAGCTTTTTTTTTTTTTTAAGATGATCATCTTACCGATTGGTGCAATACACACTAGAAATAGCATCAAGCCAAACGGCTTGAATTTTAGAATGTAATGCTTTCCATAAAGTTGACAACTTGAATCAAATACATTGCATTTTAGATTTAACTTGGCTATCTAAATGACATTGCTACATAAATATCTCTACTATCTAAATAAAATTCAACCAAATGGCCCCTAACAAAATGTTTCATATTCGCATCAGTGGTTTGAACAAGAGGGAGAGCAAGGATGCCACAGGTAAGGATTGTCCCGAAGAACTTCATGGACATGGTGGCAGGGCTTCCTGCCATGAAGCTCGACAAGCTCTACGAGAGCACCTTTATTTGTGAGGCCGTGCTCAGGTATCTGTGCCATATTTGTAGCTTTACATCTCTACTAGAAGTTTAGTGTTAGTTTTAAATCTTACTTCTCTTTTTATCACATGCAATGTTGACTAGAAATTTTTGGAATCTTCACATCTGCCTTAAATAAATTATGCAAGCATATATAATTTTACCTTTTCTTTGGCCTACTTGTTTGTATCATATTGTTAACTCCTTTTTATTTATTTCTCTGCAAACTTGGTTTTCTTTTTAGCTTACTGTACTTTCTCACTTCTTCAACTATTGTTTCAATCAAAGTTCTACTTAGGAAATTAATTTACATTTATACTATTTGTTTTTAGAGTTAAGGGTACTGAAAAGGTTATGTTATGCTCTGAACCGTCTCTTTATGAGCAATGTGTCATTCTTGGGCTGGTGAAAATGTAAATCTAGAACTCGAAATCTGCCCTAATTTCTCTCTTTTGAATAGATCTTTGCCACCGTTGGCTAAGAAGTATGCTTTGCAAATGCTATTTATTGAATCCCCAGTAACAGCTAAGTCATTTGAAGAGTGGGTTCTGCCAGATGGATTCTCTAAGCATAGAGTTGCAATCGAGCGGTTATTGCAGCTTAGAGTTTTTCTTGAAACTAATGACAGGTTTGATTGGTAGAACTTTTCTCAAGACTTTTTTGCTGTTTTTTTTTAAATAGACCCATTAATCTATCTGCTAGAATAAACACGCCATTTTCGAAGTTACTTTGTTATCTTTTTACGAACACTGATCATATAATTGTTGTATACTCCTTTAGGTGTCTAATAGAAGTTATGAATCATTAAACATGCTATTAGAAGTTTTAGCGGAAGTGCGCCATCAAAGAGCTTGCATGCTACTAATCTTATTTTTAATCTCCAGCAGGAAGAAGGACACTAGTTACAGAATGAATCCTATTTTTCAGAGCAGCTTGAAAAAGTACTTGGTAGAAGGGTAAGTTAATTTTCTTTTCTCTGTAATCAGCATAAAATTTTTTTGAATTATTTTGGTTATGCTTTGTAAATCTTCTTTCTCCATTAATTCCATCGAGTAATAAGCAAGTTCTTAGCTCATCTCGTGTCATTCTATTTATGCGCTTTACTAGAAAATATTTCTTCTGTTATGCATTTTTAAATCTTCTAAGTCTATTTTCTCCTATTTTGTATTCAATAGGAACCCCTATCGTCTCACTTTATTTTTCTTCCCTTATTGACTACAATTTAAATTTTGAAGGTTCCAATTCATTTTTGTAGGCCCAAGTTGTAAGACAATATAATTTTAGAAGGTGGCTTCATTAAGAAGGTCGAAAGATATCCATGCCTAACGAGTATTTAGGCTCCTATTGTGCTGCTTACTATTTTTCTATAAGGAGCATAATTTCACACATACTTGAGGGAAATGCTGATTAGAATTATGATTAATGGCTAGACAGACGTTAGTTGAAACATCCTGCTGGTGTCGTTGAACTTTTATTAAATATTAAATACTAGAAATTGATCAACATGGATTCGTTGTTTTATTTATATAGGCATTTTTATGTCTAACTCTTTGGTTAATTCATTGTTTTATTTATATAGGCATTTTTTATGTCTAACTCTTTGGTTAGACAATTTATAAATATTTGCACTTATTTCAAATACTAATCATCATATTCTGCATAGTACGTATTCGTTTAGTCACTTTCAATTTTAGTCTCACTTGCTATCAACTGCTATGAATAATTTTGTCAGAATCTTTTATTCAGAAGTGGAATTTATGTAAAATTGAATGAAAATATGACACTCAGTAGGACACAATGGAGAAAAAGGATTCACATAGCGGACCCCACTTAGTGGGTAAAGGCTTGTTGTTGATTTATCAAGAATTACAACTTGGATTGATGAATGGATAAAACCAACATTTCATTATAATAAATGTTATCATATAATGGTTCATTTTGTTATTCTTGGTGATCATTTTGTTATTCTTGGTGATCATTTTGTTATTCTTCTCATAGTCATAATTGCAGTTTAGAAGTTACATTTAGATAGCCTCTGAGACTCTTTTGTTTTTGAAAGTATTTTTGTTATTAATGGGCAAATTATCAGTCATCTCCTTTTTTTTAGACGGATCTTCTATCAATAAAGTTTTCTAACATGTTTCTATATAATATTAGAGTAACTCAGCATAGCTCTTCCTCATAATTTTTCTCTCACCGCTCCCCACGGAACTTCATCCAATGATTTCATTTAGTGATGATGTTGGGCTATCCTCATAATTTTTCTCTCACCGCTCGCAAAGGAACTTCATCCGATGATTTCATTTAGCGATGATGTTTTCCTAAGGGAATGACATGAATATTCTTATAGATGCCGCTCTTGTACCAAATGAAAAGGATCCTAATTTTTAACATAGAATGAGAAAAAATAATATGTTAGTGTTTAATTAATTCCATGCATAAGATTGGAGAACATTTTATGTAGGAAAAAACTATCAGAGAAATTTGAGACGCGACAAAGTGGCTTGTTGCAATGTTGATAATAACTCAACTATATTTATGATCAAGAGCATTTTTCTTGACGTAGAACAAAATAACAACTCAGTCACTGTATACTGCAACACTTTAACTTGTAATTGGCAACAACTTGACATATTAGATAAATTGTAATTGAGATTCCTTGAAGATAGCAATATAAGAAGATAGCAAAAGAAGAATGAGTGTAAAAACTCTTACTCCCATAAATAAAAATAAACAATGTTCGTGAAATAAATAGTAAATGAGAGCGTACAACAGTACAAGTTCCTACTCGGCATAAATAAGAGTAAAGTGTCAAAATAGTTTTCGATCATTTGTATGAGGTCACTTTAATCCTAGCATTTCTAAAAGTCTCAAATTAGTCCCATACTCCTTAAATTAGGGTTAAAATAATCCCCATTAGAGGACCAATAGAGCTCAATTTTAAAGTCGAGGGCTATTTCAGCGCTTATATGAACTTTGGGCCATGTAAATAGTCGACGACTACTTTGACACCTTACATTAATAATAATTTCAACTTTAACATTGAACTATCTAATTTGATTTATTATATCAAACAATTTTTATATGTTTAAAGATCCATATTAAAAACTGATCTTCTAGGTATTTGAAATGACAAAATTTTATTTTTGAAATGATATTCTAACTTAGACAGCTAAAATATTTACATATTCAAGAACTTGTGAGGTATTATTAAGAGTGATGTGTCAATTTAGATCAGCGTCATTCGAGCATGATGAAAGTAAGAAGGATGCATTTAGTTCCTAAAAAAATGGCAAAAGAAATCAAATGGAGGAATTTAAGGTAAATTTTGGTTCTTTGGATACATTCTAGGCGGTAAAAGTGATCAAATGAAATGTACTTATAAGCTTGAACTCCATCATCTGCCATTTCTCCAGTACATTGATAAGCTACGTCATAAATATCTAAAAAGGAAAAACATGAGAAGAACAATGAGTTGTAAAAGTTAATTGAAATTTACATACATACCTCATAATTCTTATGTATTTACATATCTACGCCTAAACTTTAATAGTTATTAATATATTTACATTAATAACGCTCACATCTTTAACATCACATCAAAATTATCACTTCACTAAATTTTTAAAATTCAAATGCACCTTTTTTTAGGCATAGGTATATGGCAATATGACACCGCAGTATCATAAATGTAAATATGAACCTTTAGGTGAGATGTGTAAATTCATATGAACTCTTTGGCACGTGTGTAAATTTCACAAAAATTAAAAGAGTTCACAATCCATGTTTTTGGCATATGTTGAAGATTATGATTTCATGCCAACGGATTGACCACAAGGGAACTATATGCTCCCCCTTACAAAACATTTTTGGGAATTTACATACATAACACACAATTCTTATATATTTACATATCTATCACCTAATGTTTGTTATTTACATTTATACCACTTTGATGTCACAACTTTGCATGAAAGTGTTTGTAAAGTCCCATTTCGGTTACTCGGGAACAAGAAACAAAGAGCCAAAAGAGGAAATGAAGAGTCGAACTAGGGGGAATGATGAGGCGTTGAGTCGTGAAACCAGATGTTATTTTCGCCCTATAAAGGGACGCAGGGAGGTAGTCAGGTAGAGGTGAGAACGACTTACTTGAGAGTCAAACGACAGTGACGAGGGAAGCGAATGACTCTCAGGATTGTGTGGTTGCGGTGAGTGAGGCTAGGGCGAAGAGAAGGGAGCGCAGCAGAGAAGGTTTCAGCATTGGTGTCGAGCCCGAGCAAGTGAGTTAAAGAGGAAAACATTGCAACAACTTTATTGAGCTCTTGTGCAATACAGAACAATTTTTGCGCGCTGACAAGATCGTGTGAAAGAGAAGCTATCATGCGATTCAGAAGGAAGACAAGCCGTTTGTCCCATACCGAGAAGAAGAGGAGCCCTTCAGCGTGTGATCGAGCCGATACATAGCCAAAGGAAGACTTGTCATGCTCGAAGGAGAAAAAGAAGAAGAGCATCGACTTCAGAACCCCTCATGTATTTTTTTTTGACATAAGAGGTAAGAATATGCTTGTATAATTAAGTTATTTAAATGTTAATATTAATTTAATAAAAGTTTAACTGACATGCATTTTGATTTCTTTTTCTTATATTATTATAGTTTAGAAGTATCAGTAGTTACTGACTTATTTAAATCTTTGCTATTATAAATTAATCTTTCAAATTAATTAAGTGATTAAAAAATGAGTGATGGAAGAGATATGGATAACTAATATAGAGTTAAATTTAATTAGATTAATTTATATTAAATTAATTAGCGACTCTTTCATTTGATAAATGGTAAATGAATATAGAAAATTTAGTTCCTACTATCCGATTGTTTGTTTTCACATTACTTAATTTCAAGCCTCTAACCGGGTCATGAAAAAAGTGGTATCAGAGCTATGTTTAGGATTAGTTAATGAAATATTGATGAAAGAGCCCATGGGGATAATTATAAGAACATTTTAATAGTAATAAAAATTAAAATTTTAGGTTAACTCAAATTAATAATTATATTTATTTTGGCATAGTTATACACCAAAAATTATAGAAGGGAATTCGATAGAAAATTTATGGATAAATCATGTCGACCTGCTTAAGTAGAATGACTCAGTTTATTTATAAATTTCAAGGACGAAAGTTTTGTGATGAAGATTGTAAAGTCTCGTTTCAGTTACTCTGCAAAAAAGAAACGAAGAGTCAAAAGACGAAATGAAGAGTCGAACTAGGGGGAATATGAGACGAGGTGTTGGGAAATCAAAGGTTACTTTCGCCCTAAAAAGGGACGCGCTTGAGAGAGGCAGAGGTGAGAATGATTTACCTGAGAGTTGAATGACAATGATGAGGGAAGCAGATGACTCTTGAGATTGTGTGGTTATGGTGAGTGGGGCCAAGGCAAAGAGAAGGGAGCGTAACAGAGGAGGTGTTGGCGTCAGTGTCAAGCCAAAAGCAGGGGAGTTGAAGAGGAAGACATTGCAACAACTCTGTTGAGGAGCTCTCGTGCGATCCAGAACAACTCTCGCGCATAGACATGATCGTGTGGAAGAGAAGCTATCATGCAATGCAGAAGGAAGATAAGCCGTTTATTGCACACTGAGAAGAAAATGAGCTCTCTAGCATGCGATCAAATTGATACATAGCCAGAGGAAGACTTGTCGTGCTCGAAGGAGAAAAAGTAGAACGACAGCTTCATAACTCATGCGATTTTTTTTTCGACATAAGAGGCAAGGGTATGTTTGTATAATTAATTTATATATATATATATATATATATTGATTTTAACACTAAAGAAATGTCAGGGTCTTAATTCTAAAAGTATTTTTTGTATAAATTAATAGTATTTAATATTTATTTTGATTAAACTTAAAGTTTAAAGTATTCAAATTCTAAATAAAATGCAATACAACAATAATTCATAATTAAATTAAAACACAATTAAGTAAAGTGATAATTGAATATTTATATTTTATAGATGATACTTTAATAGAAGTAATACAAATTAGAACAAACAAATCATCTATCACCGAGGTGAATACTCATACTCTTAATTTATGATAATATTTTAGTTCTTCTCCAGAATTTTGTTTTAGTAGATATTTATACAAGCTTTATTTTGATTTATATGTTTTCTTTTATTGGTTACATTTTTAGAAATGCTTGTTAATACTTAATATCATGCACTGGTGTATGTTATATATAATATGCTGAATTGAATTTGACAAACATATGAATGATATGCTTATGTTGATTACTTATATTTGCATAATTAACTATGATGGAGTTATCCCTTTATGGTACTAGAGAGGAAACGTTAAGGTATTTATGCACGTATATGAAAAATGATATTGATATTAAAGTACCTCAAGTGATATAATTTTTTGACGATATTTTTGTGACAGTTGTACAAATATAGAATGATATGCTATTGATATAGTAATATTCATTAAATAACATCTTAATATTGATTTATAAAAAGTTTAATCAACAAGCATTTTGATGTTTTTTTCTTATATTAATGTAGTTTTGAAGATGGGTATTCAATGATTTGTTTAGCTCTTTGTTATTATAAACTATTTTTTTTAGGTTAATTAAGTGATTAAAAGATGAGCGATAGAAGAGTAATGTTTACAGAAGATGCGAACAATAAATAAAGAAGTAAATTAAATCATATTATTTTAATTTAAATTAATTAGCGACTCTTTCATTTGATAAATGGTAAACGAATACAAAAAATTAGTTCTCACTATTCAACCGTCTGTTCCCGCCTTAGTTAATTTCAGACCTTGGGCCAGTTCATGAAAAAATGATATCATAACCATATTTATGATTAATTAATGAAATATTGGTGAAAGAGTTATAAGAAAGCTTCAATAATAAAAAAAATAAAAAATTTAAGTTAAATCAATAAATTCTTTGATTGATTAATTTTATAGCAATACAATTAAATTTATAGAAAGAATTTCGATAGAAAGTTTATGGATAAATCATGTCGATCTACTTCAGGAGAAATGACGTAATGTATATTTATAAATTTCGAGAATGAAAGTTTTGTGAGGAAGATTGTAGAGTCCCGTTCTGTTACTCGGGGAAAATAAAATGAAGAGCTGGAAGAGGAAATAAAGAGTCAAAATTGGGGGAAGATGAGGTGAGCTGTCAGGAAACCAAAGGTTACTTTCTCCCTATGAAGGTACGCGCTTGAGCGAGGCAATGGTGAGAATGACTGACTTGAGAGTCGAATGACAGTGACGAGGGAAGCAGAGGACTCTCAGGATTATGTGGTTGCGGTGAGTGGGGCTAGGGAAAAGAGAAGGGAGAGTAACAGAGGAGGTGGAGGCGTCGAGCAACGAGCAAGGGAGTCAAAGAGGAAGACATTGCAGCAACTCTGTTGAAGAGCTCTCGTGCAATCAATAGCTCTCGCACGTGGACAGGATCGTGTGGAAGAGAAGCTATCATGCGATCCAGAAGGAAGACAAGCAGAAGAGGAGCTCCTTTGATGGTTATACAGATATAGAATGATACGCTATTAATATAGTAAGATTCATCGAATATCATCTTAAATGTTAATATTGATTTATTAAAAATATAACTGACATGCATTTTAATTTATTCTTCCTTGTATTACAGTAGTTTAGGAGTATTAGCATTTACTGACTTGTTAATTCATTGTTAATTTAAACTAAATTTTTAGGTTAATTAATTGATTAAAAGATGAGCGATAGAAGAGATAATATCTATTGAAGACACGGACAACCAATAGTGTAGTAAATTTAATTATATTGCTTTAATTTAAATTAATTAGTGATTCTTTCATTTGATAAATAGTAAAATAGAAAATTTAGTTCCCACTGTTCGATTGTCTGTTCCCGCCTTGGCTAATTCCAAGCATCAGGTCGGTCGTGACAAAGGTGCATTTCACTTTTAAGAAGTTAGTAATTGTGGTATTTTTATGTGATATTAAAGATTTGAGTGATATGTTTGTAAATATGAATGTTTTGGTGTGAGATATATAAATACATAAGAATTTTGTGCTACGTATGTAAATTTCCAAAAACTTTTTTCCATTGTCTTTTTATATAATCATTCAACTGCATTAGTAATCAGCTTTTATATCTGTAAAATTGTTCCACAGCGGTACTTTGTCTAGGGAGCCAATGTCCTTGGGCGTTGCAGTGAGATTGCCAACTTTGGAGGAATTGGAATCCTACGCAAACAAGCAATGGGAGGTAAACTCTTCATACTTACAATTCCTTAGTTTTACATGCTATTTATATTTCTTGACATCTACCATTACATGGTAAAACCAGTGTTTCTTGTTACAACTCATAAATTCAGCTCAAGCAGAAAGGTTGACGAGTTTCAGTTCGTCTATGATCAGAGCCTTTCAGCGAGGCCTTTTGAGTTCCAGGTTATCAGTTTCTAATACGTCTTCTCTGTTCGGATGATTATTAAAATGTCATGGATTAATTCTTAAAATATGTATAATTTATAGGTTTGCTCATGTTGGTTGATTGCGCAATTTTTTCTGCAGAGAAAATGATGCTTCAAGGTTAACGGAGCACGGTTTCCAATTCCTGGTTCGTGTTGTTTGAGTTGTTATTGTGTATTCATTGGAGTTCTGTAAAAGTTCATCATTCTCATCTTTTCTTCTTCTGGAATTTTATATATATACCACTCAATTCCTATGTAACACCTAAATTTTAATTTTTACATAATGCCGCATTATCTATGCATGAAGTTCACTTTTAAAATTTAAAATGGTGGTGTTTGTTATGTGATCTGAAATTTTTGTGTGGTAGAAATGTAAAAAGTAAACTTTAGGTGTTAGACATATAATTACTTAGGAATTGGGTGGTATGTATGTAAATGCCTCTTTTTCTGATGAGCAGCTGATGGATACAAATGCTCAACTTTGGTATATAATAAGAGAATACATTACAACTTCTGAGGTAAGAGCAAAATGCTGTAACTTTTGATATTTTTCATCAATCACTAGGGCCAAGCTGAGTATACCTTAGTTTAGACTAGGCTTCGTACAATTATAAATTGTTTATGTTCGGCTTGAGCTTTTGAAGACCTTTCACATATCGTTATTCGAACAAGTATCTAGTTTTTTTATATGAAAATATAATAAATGATTTTACAAATCTGAATAAATAATCAATTGAATAAATCATATAAGCAAATGAACTAACACACATGTTGTCATCTAGTGTCTATAATTGATATATTCTCACAATATTGAATTCTAAAATCGAGAAAAAAATATTTAAACAAGAGAAAAAAAAAATCTAAATAAAATGGTATTACAAAGCAACTCATAATGTAAAATCATTCATCAATCGTAGAAATAATTCAAAAAAATTAAAGGCAATTGGATCAAGTATAATAAAAGAGACTGAACAAAAAATGATGTTCACTTTTAGAATTTCATCATGTTAATTTGTAAATAGTTAATATTTGATAATAAACTAAATATATAATTAATAATTAATTTAAAAATATTATTGATATAATAATATATTACAAATAAATCTATATTTAATAAATTCTAGCTGATCAAATTTTATTTAAATAATATATCATATATAATACGAGTTATATTCGAGCTTAATATCGAGTATTTAACAAGTTATTTGTGAACAATAAACGATTTTGTTCAGGAACATATAAATGAACAAGTTTAATCATGTTCCTGTTTAGTTCATTTAAGATTCGAGTCTTAATTTTTTCGAGTTTGAGTTGTTCATCGAGTGCATTGGTTCATTTACAACCCTATCAGTTACACTTTCTGCTATTTGGTGTTGATAGAGCTTCCTGGTCATCTTTATTTACTTTTATGTTATGCTATAGGACTTTTCTAACGTTTTATCTTATTTAATATGGCGCAGGAACGTGGAGTAGATCCCACTGATCTGATTTCTTTTCTTCTTGAGCTAAGTTTTCATTCATTGGGAGAGGTACTTAACTTTGTTGGCTAAAAAAGATTTACGCATTTGCTGCGTGAATTTACTCATTTTCCTGTAACCAGAGAACATTTCACCCAAATTTTCTGATATTACGTAAATTATTGAGCTTGCTCAGAATGCCATCGTTCTTCTAGTCATGTGAGTTTTGATTGTTTCAAGGGCCATTTACATACATATCACACAATTTTTATGTATTTACATACCTAACACCTAAACGTTCATATTTACATGCATACCACTCAAATCTTTAACATCAAATCAAAATTACCACCATCGCTATCTCTTTAAAAATGGAACACACCTTTTCATCCATAGGTTTATAACATGAGGTGTCATAAGTGTAAATATTAAAATTTAGGTGCTAGATATGTAAATACACTAGAAATGTGTGATACACCTTTCATGCATAGGTTTATGAAAGTGTCGATATCAAACTTTAGGTGTTAGATAAGTAAATATATAAGAATTGTGTGAAATGTATGTAAGTTTCCCATGTTTCAAGAACCATAGACGGTGTAGATTCATAGATCTATTCCTCTCTTTTTCTCTTTGTTGTTGAAAAATTCAGGTCAAGCAGCAGTTAAGAAGGTTTTTCCACCTAGATAACCTGCTTCTATTCTAGGTGTTAGTTAATGTTTTGACTTTTAAATAAGCGTGACCGGTACTTGAAAAAGTCCTCTATTATTGATCCAAACTTTGGCCCAACTATTATGGGTACTTTAGAGGCCGTTTGGGATCACTTTTTATTTTTTTTTTTTGTTTTTTTTAAATGTTTTAGTTCAAATAGAATATGTTTGGTATGCTATAACATGTTTAGTTATTTTTAAAACACTCAAAATAACTTTTAGGTGTTTTGAGTATTTTTAAAAACAAGTTAATTTGTTTTTTGTAAATAAAAATAAACATAAAAAGTATTAAATAAATATATTTTTAAAATAAAACAAAAGTGGTCCCAACCAAGCCCTTAGTGTTTATCTTTGCTAAGCTCATTTATTCCTTTTTGTACTCAAATGATGGCTCTGATACGCCTGTTGTGCCTGTAGACGAGGCGGACGAACCAATCCAGGGAAGACATGTCTGGGCCGCCCAAACCAGTCGGCCCAATCGAGAGTGACAGAAGCCCTAGGAGCAGCTTAGGGCTATTTTAGCTCCCGAGTGGGGTTTTGGGCGGAAGTTTCAATGTATCTTGGGGAGTATTTAGTAGAGTGAATTAACTATGGTTTGTTCATGTTTTTGGATTTTCTGCATTTCTTTCTTTTGTCTTTGTGTTCCTTGAGGCATCTAGGATTGGTAGAGAGGCGATAAGTCTCTCGAATTGTAGACCATCCTTTCTATCTTGATTCAAATTAGTCCCCCCTAAATTGAATTTTTCCACATATCCAATGCAAGTTGCCTGCTGATTTTGGTTTCGGTTGGTGTCTCCTTTGAGAGAAATGCTTAGCACCATCTCTGTTTAAGAGGATGCTATATTAGCCCACCATTTCCTATTCTAATCCTTGATCAAATTCAGACTTCCAATATCATGGGAGAGGCCTTTTCTTTGTTCAAATGTGTTACTTTCCTATTTGTGAGCCCTTTCTTTATAGCAACTTTGTTCTCCACATTCTCTGTTATTGGTTGAAAATGTGGTTGGTTTTTGTTAGATTCATAGCAATCTTATTTTTCTCATGAAATTTCAATTACTTCCATATCTCCCGTGTTATATATATATATAAAGATATAGATATTTCATTATGTTATAGCAGAGGAAAATTCTCTTTGCTTGAGTTGAATTTTGATCTTTTTAAATTTTAGGCGAGTATGGCAGATAATCATAGCTCTCTTTTTCACACAAAAAAATGTGTATTTGTTGCATTGGTTGATCCCATCTAAATCTGCATTGCATAATGGATTGTGCATTAGAAATTCTAAACCATAGAGCATCCTACGTCATCTAGTTCTTGCTTAAGATAACTTAAAAAGAAATGAAACTGAGGGAAGCTAACGAGGACTTCTTTTTTAAAAAAAAAATGGATGCTAAGAGGCCATTTGGGATCACTTTTTGTTTTTTATTTACTTGATATTTATTTTATTTTATTTTATTTATATTTTGATTTGAAAGAAGATCTGTTTGGATATTTGCTTAAAGTATGTATTTAAAAAAAAAAAAATCCATACACCTTAAAGTTATTTCGAGTGGCTTCAAAAACATGTTAATTTTTTTAGAATCAGAAAATAAAAACTTCGAAAAAATATACTAAACATCATGTTAGAAACAAAAACAAAAAACAAAATTGATTCCAAACAAGCTCTAAACAATATTATATTTTCACTGCTTTCAGAAACCCATGCATGTTCTTTCTGACATCTCTTAACTCCTTATCGTCAATTTTTTTTCATGGTTCGTTCTTTTTCTAGAAATAAATCGGTCAGTCATGCAATTTTTTTTCAATTTCAGGCTTATAACATGAACAGTCTGACTGAAGTGCAAAGCAGAACTGTGAAGGAACTCTCAGACCTGGGAGTAGTGAAACTCCAGCAGGCATGTGAATTATTGATCCCTTGTTCTAACTCCTTAGATATCATAAGCCATCTGTAATTGTGCCCCACAGGGAAGGAAGGAAAGTTGGTTTATTCCGACCAAATTGGCTACCAATCTCTCCATTAGCTTGTCAGATTCATCGTCACGCAAGGAGGTTTGGTTCTTACTTTTCACATATTTCAAACCAATTAAATGAAAAATAATTAAATTTTAGGTAAGTTTACATGTACCCCACACAATTCTTATGTATTTATATATCTAACACCTAAAATTTGATATTTACATTTATAACACCTTGGTGTCATAAATCTATGCATGGAAATGCGGATTTCATTTTTAAAAAGGTAATGTGGTGGTATTTCTGATGTGCTGTTAAAGATTTGAGTAACATGCTTGTAAATATGAATGTTTAAGTGTTAGATATATAAATACATAAGAATTGTGCATGTATGTAATACCCCTAAGTTTAATAACATGGATCCCTTTTTCACAAAAGAAAGGTTAACAGATAAGGCCAAACTTACTGCAAATTTTATTCCAAAATTTATGTATTTCTATTATAATTGAAGATAATCCCTAATAAAATTTCAAAATTTAAAATGAAATAGACAAAATTCAACTGTAAACATTAATGAGCCTAAAAAGGCTTGAAAAATGGCTCGTTTCAAAACTTTTTTGGGGTGGCTTTACTTAATAGTGTTTGACATGTAAGCACAGTTTTTTTTTTTTTCTGTTTTGACTTGTTTAAGGGATTATACTAATTAGAATTCGTATAGCCTCTCTTATTGTTAAATATTTTTATGAGAGCACTATAGTCTTAGAAATTTGCTGCAATGCAAAAGATCACAATTTTATCCCAAAATTTCATTTATGCTGCCCCATTAAAAGAAAATAATAATAAATGAAGAGTGTTGAATAATTAACTTGTTACACTATTTTTCATTGTAGAATGTGAACTCATTACTTAACTTTATTTGTTTTACTTTAAAACGCTTCAGAGAAATTATTCAATGAATTCACATACATTCATTCAATGAAACTATCCTTGGTCCAATGATTTTCTGTTCGAAGGGTCTCATATTATGTTTTTTTTTCCTCATTAATTTGCTTTTATTGGCTCATTTCATTGCTCTCTGAAAGAAATTCCCACACCAAGCAAGAAATTAAAATGTTATGTATCAAGGATAGTATATGGAAACAACATTTACCATTGGTCTTTGAAGAAAATATTAGCTTGCATTGCTGAAGAGGATATGGTATAAAAATTGGCTAAAATAAGCATATTTCATGGTTTTTATAGAAGAATTAACTATTCTGAACTATTTTGGTTCGGGTCAAATAATTTTGTCTGAAGTCAAATTTGACTCAGACCCGAACCCAATCCGTCAATGCAAATTAACCCTGCTACCTATAATTTATTTGTTTTACATGTAGGTTCGAGCAAATTTATTATAAACATAAGAACTAGCAGACTTACGTTTAGTAATGGAGTCAACTACCTAGTGCTCAAAAACATACAAAATGTAACATTTTCCCCTAATAAAAATGATATTTGTTCTTCATTCTTCTTGAATGAGCTTCCTAGAAAAATTATATTTAAATTCCAGTAGATGCAGTTGAATAAAAGATATTTTCTTTTAATATTTTCAGTTTTGTATTTCAAAAATACCATCTTAATTTATTATTGCATCCATAAGCAGCTTAATTTATTCATCTATGCATCCTCATGATAAAATTGTTTGCTGATCGTTTGCCTTGCAATGTTAAAAACTGATTTCTTGTCTGAAATTTTGCCAATAGGGATTTATGGTCGTGGAAACAAACTTCAGGTTGTATGCTTACTCAACTTCCAAATTACACAGTGAGATTCTGCGCTTATTTTCAAGGTAATTGAGCCTTTTAATTTTTCTGGAATATAGTTTCATTAAGAAACTCATCAACTTATTTCTAAATCACTATTGTATGTGGTGATAATTTGGATGAGTATCATTCTCTCTAGGCATTTAGTTCTGCTACTAAAAAATTAGATTAACATACACTGTTATTCTTATGGATTATGGAGTAGAATTCAAAGTGGGAAAGGGTTGGCATAAGAGGTATGATTAGGTTGTAATTACTTTGTAATGCAAGGTGAGGCCAGATACTTCATAATTAAAATTTTGCATGGGCAAGAAATTTGCAATATACTGACTATGAAATATTTATCTTCTACATAAAATTCAAAACTTTATTTTGTAATAAAAGTAATCTCTTAGCAAAGCAAAGGGCATGATTTTGAATCATTGAAAGAACCTCCTAAACTACAGTCAAGTATATATGTCAACTTTGGATTCGGTGGACCAATAAAAACACTTCCCAAGTAAAAATGTATGTGAATCTCCCTGTTTTAATTGGTCCACCTAAGGCCGTGGTCCTTACTGACACTAAAGTGCTATAAGTATAAATATCAAACGTCAGGTGTTAGATATGTAAATACATAAGAATTGTGTGTTATTTATGTAATTTTTCCTTTTTCTTTTTTTTTTTAAATCGTCCTTTGTTAGATTTATTTGACATGAACTCTCTTTTGCTAGCCAGGATTCCAGTTTGGATCTTAGAAATATGGTCACTTTGACTAAGATGGATTACTCATCAATTAGATGGAGTAATTCTTCGTTTGTTCCCTCAGTCATTTTGGCTAAGTGAAATCTAAACCATACCAATAGTGAGGACTTGTTTCCTGTGGGGCACGTCATTTGAGAAAACATAGCTATTGTATTTCTTTGGTTGTCTTAAAACTCATTTGATTGCTTAAGTAAGGAATTTGCTTTCGATATGGTGAATTTAGTATATTGCATTGTTTGGTTGGATGTAATTAGAAATCAATATGGGTTATTTGAATTAAAAATTCCACCAAAATTATGACTTTATTTTCACACAATATTACCATCATTTTCTAAAACGGGAAATTTACTTATACATACCACACAATTCTTTTGCAGTTACATATCTAACACCTAAAGTTTGTTATTTACATTGATAACACTTTTTTGTTATAAACCTATGCATGAATATGTGTATTTCACTTTTTGTAAAGTTAGTAAGAGTGGTATTTTTTTATTTAATGTTTAAGATTTGAGTATAATTCATGTAAATATAAAAATTTAGGTGTTGAATATGTGGTTATATAAGAATTCTGTGGTATGTATGTAAATGCCCCTTTCTAAAATATGTATGCTATCTTTAAACAACCAAGTGATGGCTTCTTATCAAGTGAGTTGTTCAAATTTAGTTCCCAAACAAAACCAATTTGTTTGGAATGGTCTGTTGTGGGTAGGCTCTCTTGTCGAGGACTTGAGGAAGCTGAATAAAATCAAAATGATGGAATATACTCGCTGTTTATAACTATATATTTTTATATAGTATTTGGTTTATAAATGCATATATACTTATCGTCATCATTAGCTTTATCCGATTTATTGGAGCATCTTCTATCCCTCCTATATGTTTATACACAAATCTATTTTTACAACCGTGTTAGTAAATATTATTGTCTATTTATTTAAGTAATCATCCATATCTACTATTTGCATTTTATTTTATCAGTTTATTTCATTTATTTTGCAGGATTGAATACCAGCTGCCAAACCTTATTGTTGGTGCTATAACAAAGGAAAGCCTTTATACAGCTTTTGAAAATGGAATCACTGCCGACCAGGCATGAAACGCCCTATTATTTACTTTCCATTATTTAGAGTCCAAAACTTTCTTATCATGCTACTGTTTTACTTTCTATCTTTCCATCTTTTTGTGTTTTTCAAATTAGACATTCCTCTTACTAAGATGACTTTACCCTTGCAAATAGTTTCTATTTAGAAAATTGCTTTTTTTTCTATAACTTGGGATATTTACATACATACCAGCCAAAACATTTCTATTTTTTGAACTGTCGAGCCCATGTATTTAGGCCTGCCATAATAAAACAATTTGGTATTCGATAAAAATAAAATGGAAAATTTACATACATTCGGCACAATTCTTATGTAGTTTCATATAAGTTTGATATTTACACTTATAACACTTTGATGTCGTAAATTTATATATGAAAAGGTGTAATTTACCTTTAAAAAGATGGTGATGG
Source organism: Phalaenopsis aphrodite (assembly GCA_003013225.1). Lineage (NCBI taxonomy): Eukaryota > Viridiplantae > Streptophyta > Magnoliopsida > Asparagales > Orchidaceae > Phalaenopsis > Phalaenopsis aphrodite. The sequence goes on from NEWO01000027.1 coordinate 928,350, forward strand.
TGTTATTTTTTTTGCGTGATGTTGCAGATCTGAGTGGTATGCATGTAAATATGATTGTTTATGTGGCAGACATGTAAATACATAAAAATTATGTGGTATGCATGTAAATGCCCCAAATAAAAAAACATCGGTTGAAGTCTTGCTATGAATTTCAATATTTGAGTGAGAATTTGAAAAAGAAAAAGAAATGCAGGAGTGGTTCTTTTAATGGGATCTTTAGCAACTTGTACTATTTCTTGGGTCAAATTGGAAATTTTTTAAGTCTGCCTTTTGAAATTTATTCCCGAATTGTGTTCTTTCAGATAATTTCTTTCCTTCAGCAGAATGCGCATCCTCGAATTGCTGAAAGAGTACCAACAGTGCCAGAGAATGTCACTGATCAGGTATAGCTGGCTGTCAAGGAGCACCAATGTTTTTTTCTGGGAAGATTTACATCTATGTATTTACATATCTAACACCTAAATTTAATATTTTACATATATGCCACCTTCCTATGCATTAAAGTGTGCTTTCACTTTTAAAACAAAAAAATTAAAAAAATGGTGTTTTTATGTGATATAAAAGATTTGTGTGGTATAACTGTAAAAATAAAATGGAAGTGTTAGATATGTAAATACATTGGAATTAGGCTAATTCAGTTATGTGGTGAATTCTACTGTGAAAATGAAGTACCAATTATCAATTGGATTGTAATTTGTATTTTTCTAAGGCTTCCTGATGCTTGTTGATCTAGGTTTTACGTGCTTGATTTTGCTGTACTAAAAATCTTTTTGGGAATTTTATATGCATGCCACACAATTCTTATGTATTTACATATCTAAGAACTAAAGTTTGATATTTACATTTATAACATTTTGCTGTTATAAACCTATGCATGAAAAAGTGTATTTCACTTTTTCAAATAGTGCTATTTTTTATGTGATGTTAAAGATTTGAGTGGTATGCATGTAAATATGAAAGTCTAGGTGTTGGATATGTAAATAAATGAGAATTGTGTAGTATATATGTAAATACCCCAAATATTCTTCTTCTTTTTCTGGACCAGTAGAATGTACGGGTTCCACCTTCCATTACTTAAACCTGCTGCTTATGTTGAAGCCAGTTAAATGTTATGCTAGCTTTTTAAAAAGGGGCATTTTCATACATACCACTTAATTCCTATGTTTTTACATATCTAACACCTAAATTTTGCTTTTTTACATTTTCATCACCAAGTCTTTAATATCCCATCAGAAGTACCTCTTAAACTTTTTAGAAGTGTTATACAGCTTTTCAGGCATACTTAAATGTGATATGTATGTAAAATGTAAATACATAGAAATTGAGTGGTATGAATGTAATTCTTCCATGTAAAAATTGTTCTTTTTTCACTATTAAGCTCTTAATATCGACTCATCGATTCTCGACAGATTAGGTTATGGGAAACAGATCGAAACCGGGTCGAGATGATTCCTTCACATCTTTATGAAGATTTCCCATCAAAGGTGGCATTTCTACTCTCCACATATCACTAAACTCTTCATCATTTGTTACCCTGCAAATTTCTTATAATTTTTGCAATTTCATAAAATATTTGGCATCCAGGAGTTATTTGAAGGTGCTGCTGATTTCGCACGGGAGTTCGGTGGATTTTTGTGGGAAGACTCGAAGAAGATGCGGTTGATCGTTCGCGGCGAACTACACCAACAAATGAGAGATTTTCTCCGTCGCTCCAAGTAGATGACTGATGATATGATTCTTTTTTTGAGAAAAATGTCAGAATAGTCCATTGACTCTCTTAACATTTAGAAAATATAATGATTAAATTGATATTTTTATAGAGTTTGAGACTAAAATAGCCCCATGTAAATAATTATAGAACGGACTATGTCGACACTAGTTGATATTTTATTTTTGTTTCTGAAATGAACACTGAAGCTAGAGATGGCTTTGCCTTCTGCATCAGCAGAGTTTCAGAAGAATTCCAAGGAGTTACAGTTGTGGATTTAAGGAATTATTCAAGGTTTATGAGCTTCAGAACATGGTGATTAGGTGCTGGGTAGATGTTGTTATGAGAGGGAACGAGATTTAAGCAAAAAAAAATGAATTATAGAAATGTATTGTCTGATTTGAATCTATGTAGTCTTTGAATGCAGTGCTTTTTAGATTCTTTGCATTCTTAGTAATGTATTAAAAATGTGCTTTTATAAGCATAATGATTGGATTAAACTAAAATGAATGTATTGCTTTGGAAGATAATTGTGTTGGGTTGGAGTTACAAAAGGTTGGCTATTAATGAATTGAATATATTCCTTGTATTATATTGATGCCCTCTTAAGGTATCTAAATGGCAGTGCAATAATGTCCTTTTGAATGAATCCATTTAGGTTGGCTATAGCTTTTTGGTAAGCATAGTTATAAAAATCATTGAGAAAGTAATTTTTTAAAAAGAACTATGGTGGTGATCTGAAATGCAAAGCAAACAGAAAGTTATTTCAAATAGATCCTTAAGTTGGATCACTATAGCGTTCAAAGGAAGCTCGTAGGAATTATTATCCTAAACCATCCCTTATCAAAGATAAACAAAAAAAGTTCCAAGTCCTACGCGTTTAACATTTAGGCATGGTGAGAGATGAGAGACGAGGAAAAAAAAGAAAGAAAATTTTGACTATAGAGTGATCTAGATTATGATTGTTAAAAGGGTAGCATTGCCTAAAGTGAAATGGAGTTAGAAGTTAAGCTAGGATGAGACAACGACCCATCAAGAATCACATGACCTATCGTTAGAATGAAAGTGATAACCAATGAGTAAATTCCACAAGTTGAAAGTAGAAACCTCTATTGATCAATTGAGAAGTTGAAATTAATTAGAAATGATAATTGGGCTCATATTCTTCATAAACATGAATGTTTGACAAAAATGCTTTGAGCTATTATTGTAATATGGAATTTTATAGTAGAGGGTTTGTCATGAAGCTAGTGGTGAAGTGTGGAGTATTATTAGGTTTTATCTTCCTAATCCCACAAATATAAGTAGGTCAAATTACCTAAAAAGATTATGGCACCCAAGTTTTAGAAGGTAATCATAAAGAGAGCTCGAAAAAAGAATCATACATCGTATGTTCTTCAATTACCCCATCAAAACCTTTATACAAGTGTCAGGGGCAGTGGAGAGCTACAAGATGTTCCTCTCCAAAAGATTAGGCCCCATTTGACATCAATTTTCTTTTATGTTTTTTTCATACTTTTATTTTTGAAAACATATTTGGTTAGTATATTTTTTTATATATTTTTATTTTTATTTTCTTTTAAAGACAAATCACCTTGTTTTTTAAAAAACACCAAAAACACTTGAAAGATGTTTTGAATGCTTTTAAAAACAACTACTACAACCAAACATACATTAATTCAAATCTAAATATAAATAAATTAAAATTAAAATTAAAATAGAAAACAAAAAAACAAGAGTGATCCCAAATGAGGCCTTAAGCATTGTGATCTTTCAACTAAGCTCCCCAATGTTCAAAGAACTTGAAGAGGGAGTAACACATGTCTATATAAAGCCTAATGAAATTACTGGTTATATAAGCCAAAATTTTGGCTCTAAACTTTTGCACATATTTACTTTTGGCTGGATTTCATAGATCCGATGGTAAATCCTATTCAAATGTGCTGCCAAAACCCCCGCAAGTTTGGCAAAATAAAGACCCATGTCTTGATAGTTTTCTTGGACTTCAAGCTCCACCTCCATTTTATTAGTACATTTAGTGAAATGAAATTGCTTTGGAGCAGGTAACTAAAGAAGCGTGGAGGATGGTTTGGCCCTGCGTCTCCTTATTTTTTAATATGTTGTTGATTTGATAAGTTAAACATATTTTCTTATTATTGTGGAGGATGGTTTGATAAGTTTCACTATGCTTTCTACTTTAAATACTTAAATCTATTGTTATTGTATGATATGTACAGTATTTAAATCTATTGTTATTGTATGATATGTACGTGAATAACTAATCATTTGATGAAATCAACTAATTTATTTAGAACTTAATCCTGAATACTTTCATTTTATTGTTTTTTTTTTTAAATTTGGACCTATGAATTATATTTAGGGTCTGTTTGGGGCAGCTTGTGCGTTTCAGGATAAGCTGATTAAAACCCATGACCTGTGACCTGCGTTTAGTATAAAAACTCAAACACAGTTTCGGATAAGCTGGTCAAACGCGCGAACCAAACAGTACGGCGACGTTTTGAAAACGCCGCCCGCACTTATAAGCTGCCCCAAACGGACCCTTAGTTTGTCAAATATGAGTGGGGGCGCAATGGTTTGATGATCAACATTGAAAATTTAATTATGTATAAAACTAAATTGAAATTGTGTTATTTACAATACTATTCACTCAAATCCTATAGATTTTAGGTACTAACTAACACCTTTGATAAGTGTCTTCGAGCTGTTGATAAGGTCTCGAGTTTGATATGCACCTGCGTAATAACAAACTCCCACTTGCAGACTATTAAATGGGTCGACAACCTTTAATATGCTTGTTGATGGATAATTTTCAAATTGGAGTCGTTCGTTGCTCGAGGTAAAGTAATGTTGTGATCCAGACAAGTTCTAACTCAATCACTAAGAGTAAATAAAATACAAAGGAGATAAAACATCTCAAAATTTTATATAGTTTTACACAAATGATAACTATGACATTTGATCGTTGCTGCAAATTTCACTCTGATTTTAAGTATCGGTTTTTATAACTCTAATCTCTTCGTCTGAGTTTGCACGAGATATTTCAAAGTATGAGTTTCAGGTTGAATCTCTCTAAAACCTTTCGAACATATAAAATTCAATGAAAACTAATTAAGGTTTATAGAATTTTATATATGGTGAAGTTTTCTTTGAGATGCTAAGGTTAAATTCTTATGAGGAAAAAGTGTTTTTGCTGTGAGGATTTCTATTGCAGGAAACTCTCACAAACCTTTAAGAAAAAGATCAAAATCTAAAGTGTATGAAGCCATAATTTTGGTTTAGAAGATTATCATTGCTAAAGAAGACAACCACATGGATTAGAAGTGTTCTTAAGTCTATATAGATTAGAAAAATACATTTATATTCAAAAATAAAAAATAATAAAAAGCCTAATGGGAAATTTTTATTTTGTTTGAAATTTCTCGTCCATTGTGCTCAAATATCAATGAATATATGGTATGTGAGACGTGACGGGTAGGAATTATAAAGCTATCTTTTATATGTCATTTGTGTTGTATTATATTAGTGAATTCTTCGATATGAGAAAAATACATCCTTCGTAATAAGTTATCATGGGTGAAATTATTTCAGCAAAGCCAGACCCTATATTAGGGCTACAAACGATCCCAGAGTTCAACTAATTACCGAGGACTCGTTAGTTGAAGTAGCTCATGATCGTTTGATTAACTAATTAAACGATTTTAAACACTTTTATAAGTACACAATTACAAAAGGAACAAGCTTGAATTACTTACATTTGTTCATTTGTGTTCATGAATTGTATCATTTAAAACTCATGAATCGGGTCGATTACAACCAACCCGTTGATTAACAGTTTCATTTAAAAGTTTATTTTTATACTCAACGAGCATTATTAATTTGATACAACATGTTTATTTTCACCAAGTTGTTTGTATAGAGCTCAAGTATGGCTTGATTATGCTTATTTATTTGTTGAACGAGTTGTTTATTCATATGCTTGAAAATTCTTATATGATCCAAACTTGAATGAAGCTCGAATTGGGTATTTGTAAATGAGCTCAAGCTAGAATATAGTCTTTTAAGCTCAAATCTAGCTCGAGCAAGCTCTTACTAAATGAGCTGAAGCTTGAACAACTGCTTGCTTGGCTTGGTTGAGTTCATTTGCAGCCATACTTTATAGTTTTTCGCACATCTAATCTTCTATGAGTTACTCTTTTAGTAATTGAGTGTGTGAAATCTTCATTCAATCATAACTTGATACTCTTTCACTCGAGTCATAAAATTTTCTTCACACAAGATCAAGCACTCTTACCCTAACGACAAATGAGGCTAACCAGCATGTCCAAACATTGGGATTTAAGAAGGTTGCTGGTATTTTGGTTCGACGTTTTTAAATTACACGAAAACTTAAGTAACTGAAATCATTATCATATGAAATCAAATTTATTGAAATGCCACTAGTGGTGGCCAATAAGAGTTACAAGAGATCATAATACGGCATTTAAAAGGCAAAAAAAAATAATTTTCATTTTAATTTTTAAAAAAATTTATGGCTATCTCAGTTTTGTTTTTCTTTTACTGTGAATCAGACATAAAAAAAATAAAATTATAGGAGAAATAAATATAAGATTCCTAATTCTCATGGGCCATGACCAAACAAACAAATCCCAAGGAGGATTCCACCTGAAGATGGAAGCATCCGTACAGGGACTGTATCTTTGCCCTATCCATTGAATTAAAGCTTTTAAAAGCACCCAAATAAATAAGGCCCATTAATCTTAAAACCCAACACAGCCCTGGCCCAGCACACACACACTGATATATATATATTATGCACCGAATTAAAAAATTTAATCTCACCGTATGAATACCACAGAGTTTTTATGTATTTACATAGCTAAGACTAAAGTTTAATATTTACTTCAATAACAGGATGATATTATAAACATATGCATGAAAAATGAGTATTTCATTTTTTTTTAATTTTTATTAATGTGATGATAAAGAAATAAGTATAATAAATTAAATATGAAATTTTAATTGTTAGATATGTAAATATATAAGAACTGTGTGGTATGCATGTAAATGCCCCTAATAATTTTCCAAATTTTATACATTTATAAATGCACTGACCTTTTATTGTAAATAATAAATAAATAAAACCCTTTTATTGTGTGATTTAAGGCTCACCTTTCGGTCCTGTCAAAAAGGTTGAACAGCCCAAACTAATTTTCATCCTTCGCTTCCAAAGCAAGCTAGGCAAAGTTGACTAGGCCCCATGAACAATAAGCCTAGCTTCACACATTGGTGAGTCCCAAATCACCATTAACCTTTTCTTTTGCTCATACCTTCTTCTTCCTGAAAAGTTATTAGGTGCGGGTACGCAACTGAAATGAGGAGAGAGAGGGGGGTCTCTCTCACGTCCTCTCTCTCTCCTCATTTCAGTGGAATGAGAGGTTCATACTCCGCACCTAATAATTTTTCTTCCTTCTTTATTTGTTCGTATTTTCAACCGCCATTGATTATTGTTAAAATAACGATCAAATATGGTCGAGCCTGACGACGATGATGGTGTGAAGATATACACAAATACTACATTTATTTGAAAGTATTTTCGAGAGTTTTAAAAGTCATGTAATGATAAAATGTTGATTAGGACACGCAGGCCATTTTTTTCTACGGTTCACACGTGGTGGGTCCCACCCACCTAAACTTGTCTAAGACTCAAACTCAGCTAACTTAACTCTTGCCATTAACCATGGAAGAAGCATCCACTTAACCTCACATGCAACCTCTTATGCAATGTCCATATCAAGCCTTCAACCAACCAATTAGTTCAATTGTGATTAAATAAATAAAAAATAAAGATATTGACCATAAACCTTGATTAGCCCTTAATTAGAGAAAAACCAAAACATTAAGAAAAAAAAAATTACAAAAAAAAAGTTGAAGCTAAGTATGTTTATGAACACAATTCTAGTGATATATGGCTCAACCTACCCTTACTTTCTTGCTCGGGACAGCAAGAAACACGGAAGCTAAATCCTTAGGAGCTGAGAAGTATCTCTGCGGCGGTGGCGGCGGTCCCACCGTCACCGCCATAAATTTCCTCTTCATTGGCCGCCGCTTCCTCGGTGCCGGCGGGCAAACCAGTGACGGCTTTAACCTATTTTCGTCAATCGTCGGCGTAACAACGCCATCTTCCTCAACTGTCGTAGCCTCCTTGCTCATTCTGATCGGAGCGAGCTCCGGCAATTCATCGATGAAGACGAATATTTCAAACCCCATCAAACTGAGAAGAAAAAGAAGAGAGAAGAGAAGAGAAAGAAAGCAAACTTTGGAGCTTAGAATTTGAATTCAAATATAACTCTCAAAGCATATAGAATGATGGAATTAAAAATATATATAGATTGGCTAAGAATCGAAGCAAAGGGAGAGGAGAATTATAGTTGGAGGTGGCCGCCAGGTATCTATTTATACAGTATTTATAGGAAGGAAAAAATTATAAATAAAAATTTTAAATTAAGAAGATCGAGGAGATTAATTTAATTAATTTGGATTAAGGATTAATTATGGAAAAGGTTAAATCCTTAATTAATTAATACCTCGGATTAATTATAAATATTAGGTTTGATAATCTATGTAGCGTGGGCCCCACCAGGGTTGGACTCACGCATTGCTGGTGGGATGCACTATGATCCAGTAGGTCAGCTGTCGTGCTCAACGCATATCCTTCATCGCTTCATCTCAGCCGTGCATTTCTAATCAAACCATGGTTAGGAAAAGAAGAGGCCTTTTAGTCATTTTCAGTCTGTAAAATATTTATAGAATATATTCTGATTAAAATTAAAAAAAAAAAATAGCATAGTTCAAAGAGCCCCTTTAAATTTAAGGAAATTACGTTTTTGCCAAAGCAAAAGCTAGGGAAATCAAGTAACACATGGGGCTTGTTGGGTAGAGAGGGAGATTAATTAATTACTTTCTCTTTTAATCATAATTAATCATCATTAGCCTTTCCTTTTGTTCTAATGATAAATTAAAATTTAACCAAATATTATATAAATATTTACAATATAAACATTTGAAAAATAAAGTGTAAGCAAGTGAACGAAACAAGATTTGCTCGATAGGTTTGATTTCTATGAACAACGAGTTGGCTCATAACTCGACAGTGATGAGTCGAACCAGATTCGAACGATAAATGAATGGTGGAGATGTAACGAGCTTCCAAGTCATGAAAGGTTAATTAATCAGAGATTAGGTGCATTAATTAATTCTTCTTTATTTGAGACTGTACCACACAACCAACTGCATTAATCAGGATGGTCAAATAGCTAGTCAATCATTATCCAATTTAAATGTGATAAATATTATTATTATTATTATTATTATTTATTCAGTAATTATATATAATAAAATCATTAAATACAATAAATATTGAATTTATAAATAAGCAAAAGTAAGAAAATAATTACTCCATTTATTGTGCATTAATATTATTTATTTATGTAATAAAATAATGGAGATAATTTTACCACTTTTAATATGTGGTCAAATCATAAGAGAAAAAGGAAGTAAATAGTTTAAGGAAGAGTAATTAATAGATATAATGTAAATTGGTGAATGGCATGCAATGTAAATAAAAAAAAAAAGATGCAGTCCACATGCAAAATCTTGCTTTCCTCAGATCCTAAGCAAAGGATTAATTGATTTTGCATCACATGATCGGCCACATGGAATATTAGACGTGCAAAGGTGAAATAAATTATTATTTAAATTGTATTAATTAATTAGGGTTTTAAGATGAAATTTAATTATATAGTGAAATTAGGGTAGTTTATTTATTTATTTATTTATTTATTTATTTTGGAAAAAGAGAAAAATAATTATGAAAAAGGGGGGAGGCTATTAAATTAAAAGGGTAGAAAAATGGCATAGTGGATGGGAATCTTGTTGGGAAATTGCTTAAGATGTGGACGAGAGGAGCGGTCACATGCACGTTAGGTGGAGATTTCGTAGTCGTGGGGAGTACGTGGGGCCCACGACCTGGCAATTAATTAAATAAAAAAATCATTGCGTGGACCTGGTCTATGTAAATTGGCTGATCTCCGCCGTTAATTAATTACTTAGTTTTGAGAGGCATGCTTTCTGAGCCGGTATGCGGCTCGGCGCAGGTTAAGGATTATCCTATTTTAATGAACAGCTTCAAGCATGGTAAATCGTAATTTTGTGGACCCGGTCTATTTTAACAAAAATTGTGGACCACGTCGATTTTTAAGCAACGCGGGCTGAGAAAATATTCTGTTTTGGGTGGGCGGGCCGACGCACGTGAGTGAAGATCCTGTTTCGGAAGTTATGGCTTTTAATTGGTGGAATTAGTTCAACTTAATAATTAGCAAAATAGCATGATTATGAATAATATTTTAAATATGGCATACTAAAATATTTCCTAAGCAGCCGAAGCTGACATTTAGCTCATACCTATATGGCCCTTTTGTGCCCAATGTTTTACAAGTCTTGATATGTTAACTTTATAAAAAAAAATTGCCAAAAGGTTTTAATTTTTTTGTTTGGATTTTGTTTGAAATACTTTTTTGTTAAATCATTATGGATAATATAAAATATATATTTTAAAATAAAAATAAGTATATTTATTTGTAATGAGTTCTCATTTTTGTACATAATTAGCATGAAAATTTATTTTTCTTTAAAACTATCATTATTAGTGCCTTATTTTTTTCTATCTAGTATTATATTAGAAAATTATGACAAAAATACTGTTAAAATCAAGTATATGTTATTTTAAAAATCAAAATTTTGTCCCGAAATTAGTTATAAATGTCTTATTTTTCAAAAAAAAAAAGAGTTTAAATTAAAATTTGATCAATTAAATGCAGCATCACATGCTATATTTTTAAATGGATTTTGATAAACTATTCATCAGCTCATTTTTTTTTCTAAACGCAAGCCTTAATTATTTTATAAAATATAGAGTAGTGTATGCACATCTAAAATGTGTCATCATTGATTCTCCTAAAAGAGAATAGTACAGCAAAGAGGGCTCACTAATAGAAGAGCGTGAGGACAACGTATTTGATCGAATGCAATTTAGTCATCTGAGTCAAAAGCTAACAAGACCAGAGTAGTCGATCAAGTCACGAGGAGTACAAAAAGGAGATCAAAGGATATGGGTCTGAACTGGGAAATTAGAAAAAAAAAAAACTATAAATACATGAAAATTAATATATGTAAAATATACATAATATTTTGTGCAACTCTTCATAAATAATATATAAAATTTAACATCATCATGTTATGCAATCTTACTTATAAATAGAAAAAATCATTTTATGATTAAAGACACAAATTACTTTATAGTTAAATATTAAACATATTAATACATACATGCTTGTAACTAACATTGTAATGTTAAATTTAAGAAAACAATATAGAATTCACTACAATTAGGGTTCTTTTTTAGTATATAAATGAAATTTAAAATGTGTGCTATAATCTTAAGTTTAAAATGCAAAAAAAAAAATTAAAAAAAAACAACTAAGTGCCATTTCTCTTAAATAGCAATGTTCATATTGCTATGCATGTAATTATCCCTTATATTTCTAAAAAAATTAATCCATATATTCTCATGAGCTAGTAGGCATAATATGCCCTCTCAAGGCTTCGGGCCGACCCGATGGGAGCATCTTAGGCGATCTTTCATGTTTGACGATTATTATCTGAAACAATTATTAATAGGAGGATGGTTAATTAATTATTAATGCAGGTTAGCAATTATTAGACGGTAAAAAGATTAATTAAGTCTTAAGAAGTGATTACTCCATGTATAACCTCATTAAAATATTTTTTTTCTCATCATACTATTTTTTTCTGCCGAGGGGCAAAAACGTCAATTTACAAGAACATGCACCAAATCAAATTATGAGATTCTTGAACTAAAGATTAAGCTGCCGTATAACTTTTAAAAGAGTAAATTTGCTTACATCATTATTATATATTCGGAACTTCTTTACAACATTGGCCTATTTTTAGGTACAGCTGCAATTTTGGATTGATAAGGTACAACTGCAATATTGGAATGTGGGGCAGGGGAGCAAGTCCCTTAAATGAGGTTGACTTTATGAATACTATGATTTTAAATTTATAAATTAAAAAAAAAAAAAAAAACTCAATGATTGTAAAGAGAAATGTTGCCTTTTTCAATGAAGGAGAATATTTGTTTGGCCCCATTTAAGCCCTCATGAATTTTATGATGTTCTCCATCTACTTTTTTATTTTATTTTTTAAGAATAGTATTAAAGTCGTGGGAAAAATAAAATAAAATATTAAATTTATTTTGAAAGTTGACTTTGATGCCGAGGAATAATTAGTTGACAAAATTTCAAGATAAATTATAGATCATGAATTGATTTTGAGTTTATTTCAACATTAGCCGCAAATTTTAGAATTTATAGATATATAATTAATTATTAATTTTAAATAATTATTATTATATTCGATCCGAACCTTGCAAAAAAAAATCATAAAATATAATGTTCATTTTTCCGTTAAAAACATTGGCGGAAATTGTCTTGGGCCGAACCGGTGGGCCACCTTGCTCGTGGGCTCCGCTCAGTTGATGTAATTTGCAAAATAACATGCATGTAATGCAAATTTTCGCAACTGTTTACCACGGCGATTTATAAGCAACACCGGCTTGGTGAATATTCTGTTTAGGGTCTGTCGGCGCACGTGAATATTTATGTCTATATTTTTTAATAATAGTACTAAAGCCGCTGTAAATTTTCTTAAGCACGGCCGAGACTGATTGTGGGCCCGGCACACGTGGAAAAAAATTTGCAAAATGGCATTCGTCGGATACAAAATTTGAAATTGTTTACCACGGCGATTTTTAGGCAACGCCGGCGGGTGGGTCGGCGCACGTGAGGGAATGTCTTGTTTCTAATTGGTGGAACCATTTGTAGCGTTATAATTAGCAAAATGGCATGCTTATAAATAGTATTTCAATATGTCACACTAAAAATTTAGCCGATGCTGACATTCAGCACACATGTAAATGGCCCTTTTGTGCCCAATTCTTCGGATATTTTCATTATAAGACTAAATTTTATGCCAATTTCTATTTTTTTTAGATTTTGATTGAAATATTTTTTATAAATTATGAGAGTTAATATTAAATATATATTTTAAAAAAAAAAGTATATTTATTGTTTATGTCATTGTTATTAGTTTCGTTTTTAACATAATTATCATTAAATTTTATTTTTTCTTCAAAACTAATATTATTAGTGTCTGTTTTTTTCCCTTAAAATTTAGTATTAAACTAGAAAATTATGAACAAAATGTTGTTAAAATCTAGTATATATTATTTTAAAAATCAACATTTTGTCCTAAAATTATTATAAATGTCATTTTTTTATATAAAAATTCAAGTTAAAATTTATATCATATTTTTTAATTTTATAAGGGTATTTAAAGAACAATTTATCAATTCATTTTTTTCTCAATTTAAATCTAAATTAATTTTGTAAAATATGACATAGTATGTATACATCGAAAATATGTCAGTGTTGTATGTATACATCGAAAATGGAGGGCTTACTGGAGAATAATTTGAGGCACATTTATTCGACCAAATGCAACCGACTGAGTCAAAGCATGCAGGCAAAAGTCGAAACAACTGAGTAAAAAATGAGATAAAGATACATATGAGTCAACTTCCACGAAGAAGCCAACACTAAAAAAAAAAAAAAAAATTCAACCATTATATTTTCATGAATCAGAGCTAGTAAGCATTGCCTAATGGCAATCATTATTTGAAACAATTATTAGTATGAAGGTAACTATCCCTCATGAATTACCTCATGATAATATTATTTGAAATATATAACTATCCCTCATCAATTTTATGATGCCCTCCATCCGCTTCTTTTATTTTATTTAGTTCTATTTTTTTTACAATAGTACAAAAGCCGTTGGAAAAATAAAAATAAAATTTAAATTTTATATTGAAAATTGACTTTGGGCTCGAGGAATAATTATTTGACATAATTTCAAGCAAAATTATAGATCATGAATTGATTCTGAGTCTATTTCAACATTAGCTGACGGAAATTGTTTTGGGCTGACGGTGGGCCACGTTACTTGTAGGCTCCACGATTGTTAAGGAAGGCCGGCTTGGTTAAGCCGAAACTGTCGGCCAGGCTACTGGTGGGCTCCGCGCAGGTAAGAGGTAATTTAGAATATTCAGTTTGGGCTGGGTCGGCGCACGTTAGGGAATCTGGGGAGACCGGCGCCGAGCCGAGCCACCTTTGCTCTATAGTCGGCTTCATTAAAAAAAGCACTACTGATTATTCTATGAGACAAAAGAGACCTTTACAAAAATATACATCCAATCATGCGATTCCAGACAGCCACCCCCAGAATAAACTTAATTAATAAATATAATTATTTTATTATCGTACATATCAAATTGATTTCGAGTATATTTCAACATTAGCCGTAAATTATAGAATTTATATAAGAAATTAATTATTAAGTGGAAATAATTATAATTATATTCGATTAGAACCATAAATAAATAGATAAATTAATGTTATGGTAGGCAGAGGAACTGGCGGTCTAATACCAGCGCCCCTTGCATGAACCCGGTCTATGCAAAATCCGATCCGGTGGGCCATTCACTTGTGGGCTCCACGACTATTATGCAAGGCCGTCTTGGTTCTGTTTTTTCCACGGCGATTTTTACGCAGCGCCGGCTTGGTGAATATTCTTTTTAGGGTGGGTCGGCGCACGTGAGGGAATCTAGCGTGGTCGGGTCGGCTTCCTTAAAAAAAGCACTACTCATTATTCTATGAGACAAAGAAGACCTTCACAAAAGTATACATCCAATCAAGTGATTCCTGACGGCCACTCCCCTACCAATAAACTTAATTAATAAATATAACTATTTTATTACCGTACATATCAAATTTCCTTACATGATTGACCCAGTTTTAGGTACACCTGCAACTTTTTGATAAGGTACCGTACATATCAAATATCCTTACATGATTGACCTTTTTTGGGTACAGCTGCAATTTTTTGATAAGGTACAACTGCTTTGAAGGAAGTTTGACTATAATTACACCTTTGAGAATATAATGATTTTAATTATACATAAAAAATTTATATGATTTGAAGGAAAGAGAATGTCTGTTTGTCCCCTTTTAAGCCGTCATGAAATCCATGATGTCCGCCATCTGCTCCTTTTATTTTATTTTATTTTATTTATGCTTTTTTATTATTTAATAATAGTACTGAAGCCGTTGAAAAACAAATTTTAATATAAAAATTAATTTGAAATTTGACTTTGGGCTCCAGGCACAATTAATTTGACTTGAATTTCAAGTTCAATTTAATTAATTTTGACTTTTTATGTTCGTCAACTCGATTTTAAATAAATATTGACAAAATAAATAATTAAACAGAAAATGGAAATTTATGAGGGTTTGGATTTTGAACATTTTTCTTTTTTTTTACTTTTTATTTAAATAAATTTTTATTTATTTTTATCAATTTTCATTTAACTTTGGAGTTATTTGGGTTGCTAAAAAGTGCTGCAGAGTAAATTAAATACATAATATATTATATTTGAATTACTCTTAAAATGTTTAGTTTAAATTAAAAAAAATGGAGGATTTTTTTTTTCTTCGAGTAAAATAAAAGCAATGTAAAATATGAGGCGATAAAGGGCTGCAACGGCAATGGGAGGCATGTGCCTACAATGAGTGATGGTGGCGGCCCATCTTTTACTTATCCTACGTGCTATGTTTATTTGACGTGATTCCTGAACATTTTTTAGTTCAACATTTAAATTTAACGAAAATTTGCTAAAATGTTTTGCTATCAATTCATGTGACACATCAATTTCAAATTAATAATGGTTTTATTTCTTTCTTCAATCCCTTTGTCTCAAATATTGATTCATGTTTATCTTCATCATGATATATATAGAATTGATTCATGTTTAATGTGATGGTTGTAGGTAGTTGTTAAAAAATAATTATGTCTTTACCTATCTAACACATAATTTTCTTGCGTTATTTTTGTTGGGTAATGTGGAGACCAAGTTCACCGCAATTTCATTAGCTTTCTAATTAAAAATCTCACATACCGCTCATTTATCTTCCTACCTACAGCTCACCCATCACATCTCACCAACCGCTCACCCACCTCTCACCTACCACTCTCATGATTTATATAAATAGCCACTTATGACTTGTCATAAGAGTCAAGTCCTCTAAGAGAGAAAGCGAAGAAGAAAAGAGAGACACAGAGAGAGAAGAAAATAATGATTTTGTTTGTAAACGTTGAGGCGCTCGACGATATAATTCTTCAAATAAATAAAATCCTCTGCAGCTCCGTGAACATAGACAATTTTGCCAAATCAAGTAAATCTGTGTGTCGCTCTGGTGTTTTTTTCCTTATATGTAATTTTTCTCATTCCAATTTTTCGTTTTATTGTCGTCGTTTTTCATAACAATTTTATGTGACTAAGTTGTCATGCATAAATGTAAATATGAAAGTTTAGGTGTTAGATTTGTAAATATATAAGTATTTCTTGGTTTTAAAGATTTGAGTGTGTACATAAATAAATTTTTTTTAATGGACAATTTTTCAGTTGACTGGAAACAAATTAACTGGAGAAGGATTTCCATCCAGGTGCTATATTTCTAATATTATGACATGTTGAGTCATTTTGCTAATTAGTTTTTACGGTGCCGCGTTCTGTAAATCGGTTCCACCATGTTAGAAAGACCGGGTTTAGCCGAATTAGAAAGACGGCCTTCAGCCAAGTTTACGATGACCGGCTCTTGCGTTAACGGCGTTACGAAGTGCCGATAGCAGTTACGGCGTTATGGAGTTGCCGATTAATTGCGAATTTTAGCGCATAAATGCATGCGCATGTTCTGATGTATGTCATGCACTGACATTCAAGAATTATCATTCAGAACAAATTTTGATATTTTTCGACCGATTAAAAGCATTATAAAAATTTTATAATTCAAATTTACATAATTTCAAACTTAAAAACATTTTTCTTTTAAATTTCCAGTATTATGATGGAAATCTGTTCAAAAAGCAGAAACTCCTAGTTATTTTAGTGCATAATAACTAATGCACAATCCCTTTGGAATTTTGGTTCTCTTATCACTATGAAATGCTTATATATTTACAAATCTAATTCATAAACTTTACATTGGCGGGTTTACGAGAATTTTTGGTAAACATTATCTTATTTAGTCGAGTCTATCCGTTGAATTAGTAAAATCGAATACACATAACATAGTGTCTGAGCTGTTAGCACCCGGTTTGGACCCCTTCGCTCTCTCAATCGCGAAGATTGCGATCTCGTCTCTGCCTCCTCCTGCACACGAGAAATCGCCTGATCGCGAAAGGTTGTGCCGCTCTGTCGAGTTGCCGATTCGATCCTGCCGCCTTACTGTAATAATTTATTTATTTATTTATTCGTATGATTATTATTATTACTTATATTGCAACACCTTAGGAGGTTGACCTATTGATAGGTACAACTGCAATTTTGGAATTTAACATGACCGAATTAATAAGTACAGATGACATGCTGGCGTGTGGGGTAAGGGTATATGAGTAAATTTGCAATTAAGAATATAATGATTTGAAATTATAGAGAGAATTTTTGCCTCAGTCAAAGAAAGAGTATATTACAAAACAAAATTGGTATTTGGCATATGCTCAAATATTAATTTTTTATGCGCTAGGCTCCATGATGAGAGCCCGCAGCATGTGTTTAAATATTCGAAAACCCAACACCGTTGATAATCAAACCCGTGACCTAAAAGAACTTAAAGTGAATCTCACTAACCAACATGCCACAGCTTGCGGCACCACTAAATTTCAATATATATATATATATATATATATATATATATATATATATATATATATATATATATATATATATATATATATATATATATATATATATAGAAAAAAATGGGTCAGGCATGAGATCCCCAACCAACTCTATTGGCTCAACACCGATCAGATCTGGGAGCAAGCAATGTGCATAAATATTCAAGTATTTAAGGGAATAGTCCTCAAATGTGAGATTCAAACCCCATACAAGAGGGGACTTACATTGCCGAAATGAAAGCTCAAACAACAGACCTGAAAATGTATATATAATGCATGTTAGAAAATTTGTAGCGGTAAAGTAATTGATTATCGTTTTAACGTTGCACGATGATTCAACACACACTCATATGAAAATGAAACAACCTATGATGACACCATAATTTTTTACGTGGAAAACCCATAAGGGGAAAATACCACGGGGTCTGACCTAGTTAAAAAAATCCACTATATGTTGATGATTACAAAGACCCATTGTCCCACATACGGGAAATGGTTACTAAATTTTCAGATTATTGTGTCGACTGACGGCGTCATGTTGGTGGTGATTGGTGGTAATCGACGATAGTTGATGGGGGTCAACGGAAGTTGGCAGTGGGCGGTGGTCGATGGAGGTCTACGATGGTTGGCGGCGGTCTGCGGTCGGCTTTGGTCAATGACGGTCAACGGTGGTTGAGGACGGTTGGTGGTGGTCAACAAAGGTCAGCAGTGGTCAACATTGGTCATCAGTGATCAACGGTGGTCGACGACAGTCTATAGTGGCAACGGACGTGGGCGGCGAATAGCGGTTGATGACTGTCAGCGGTGGGCAACATAAGTCAGCGATGGTCGGCAAAAGTCGGCGGTGGTCGACGAAGGACAAAGGGGGTCGGTGACGGTCCGTAATGGTCGACGGCGATCGATAGATGATGTTGGACTTGAACTCCTTCTCAATGTCTCAAGTTCACTCTCAAGCCTCCCCCCTCATATGAGGGGTGAGGCTCTATTTATAGTGTTTTGAATATAAATCATTTTGATAGGACGGTCTGGAGAGCTTCCCTCGATTAGATGGCATTTAATGGACATTTGAGTGTTGTAACGATGTCAAAATTGAGCAATTTTGGGCTCATTGGATTCTTCTTATTGAAACACTCAATTCGACTATGAATTCGCTAGATTCAACATCAGTTTGATCATCAAAATGCCTCAAAAAATCCTCAAAGAGTGGTTTAATAATTTGATCTGGGCCTGGTCTGACTCGAATTTGACTAGTTTTTTATATTATTAGGTCATTCTCATCGAGCCGGTCAGTTTGACTATAAGTTTATTGAAATCGAAACTCTGGATAACACTTAATTAAAGTTTGTGATACACCACCAACAAATTTTCATCATCTAACACAAATCTTGAGGCACGAATCTCGAGGCATGATACGAATATCGAGATGATATTTTAAGCAAGAAACATTCAAATCTTGATAAAAAATCTTACAGAGCTCTAATTTGAGCAAACTTATAGTCAAACTGACAAGAGACGGGTCTAATGATATGAAAACTAGCCCAATCCAAGTCAAATCAAACCCAAATCAAGTCATTAAACAA
Source organism: Phalaenopsis aphrodite (assembly GCA_003013225.1). Lineage (NCBI taxonomy): Eukaryota > Viridiplantae > Streptophyta > Magnoliopsida > Asparagales > Orchidaceae > Phalaenopsis > Phalaenopsis aphrodite. The sequence continues at coordinate 947,592 of NEWO01000027.1, forward strand.
TAGTTATAAGATTTATGAATACATTTGGAAAGTCAAACAACTGTCAAATATGACAAGTTTATACTCAAATCGAGTGGTTCAACAAGAAGAATCCAACGAGCCTAAGATCACTCAATTCTCACATCATTAAGACACTCAAATGTCCATTAAACATCGTATGATCGAGAAAAGCTATCTGAACCGTCCGATCAAAATGTTTCATATTTCTGCATTAATTGCACCCAGAACATTATAAATAGAGTCTCATTCCTCTCATGAGAGAGGAGGAAGTCTAGAGAGAGCCCGAGGTCTTGAGGAAAAGTTGCAGCTCAGCATCACCACCAATCGTCGTCGACCAACGCCGACCTCCGTCGTTGAGCACCACTAGCCGTCATCGACCACCGCTGACCCCTGTCGTCAACCGTCGTCGATCGTCGACGACAATCGTCGACCAACGCTGACCTCCGTCGTTGAGCACCGCCAG
>NEWO01000027.1:961451-972140 GCA_003013225.1 Phalaenopsis aphrodite
ATCGTTAAAGTTGTTTAGTATAATAGATAGTTAAAGCTTATTTAATATTCAATAATGTATATAAATGGGATGTTTCATTATGATTACTTGACCATTAATATCAATCGTACTTTAGACTAATGAAAATTAAGTTATTTTAATTAAATATTTCAGTGTGTCATTAATTAGAACCCTGCCAATTGAATTAAAGAATAACCTCTAATTTTAAAATTGAATTTTAATTTAATAAATTTAATATGTTGTCCATCAATAAAATTAATTTCAGTTTTTTCCTAATATATAGATAACAGATTTTATTATAAAATTGTAATCAAATTTATAATTTATTATTAATTTATTTTTTGTGTTTTATCAATTAATTAAATACAAAAACTATTATTTGAACACATTAAATAATAAATACTATTAATCTGCTTAAAAACTATTTTTTTGTTACATATATATTAAAAATCAATTTAATTTAAATTCATTATTAATAACTGTTTAAATAATGTTTTTATTTATTCGTTACATATTATTTCATTGTAATCAAATTCAAATTAATATTAACAATTTAAATAATGTTTTTTTTAATATAAAATAATAGAAAGATACGCACATACCAGTCAATTGTTATGTATTTACATATCTAACATTAAATTTTATTTTTGACGTCCATACCACTTCTTTATGCATGAAAATGTGTATTTCACTTTTTTAAAAAAAGAAAATTAAAATGATGACGTCTTTTATGTAAGATTTAGATGATATAAATATAAAAAGTAATATTATGTAAATACATGGAAATTGAGTGATATTTATATAAATGCCCCCAAAATACTAAACTTGAGAAATGCATAAATGACATCTTCGTAGCATTAGCGACTTCTGTGAGGGAGATGATGAATAGATTTAATTTGCTTAAATTAACAAATTAATAGCTGATAGCCAACCATTGAGATTATCATCACTACATGAGATTAAACAAACTGTATTATCTCATCTCAAAATCATTCCTCTCTAGCTAACCAACCTATTGGATGCAACCAACAGAGTATGGGGAGCAACCTTGGATAAAGAAATTCGTTGTGGGTCGTCTGCAGAGCTTATTCTTCTAGAATAAGTTGTGCATTCTTAGGAGTTTATTCAGAGAGTTTATTTTAGAGGAGTACTGTCAAGGATGATTGAAGGGGGATTCTAATATGAATAAGATTTGTTTTTCAATGAAAGAGAACTTCTATCGGCCTAAATTGATATAATAGATGGATCAAAAAAATGTGTTTGACAAAACATGATATGTCACTAGCCCATAACTTGTCTACAGAATATGGGTTTATACACTATATTTCATGTACCATAGTTAACTTGGATAGACATGAGCATATACTTCATTATGATTCTTCCATAAACCTAATGTAGTGAGGATTCAATTATTATGGTAGTAGGCACATCCCTGACCGATATTCAATTGTAATGTTTATATTGTTAACCTCCGTGCTGAGAAGATAATATCGATTAACGATATGCAAGTTATGTTTTGATAATGCTCGTTAGACAAATTTGAATGTTAATAACATAAAATAATAATAGAATTAAAGCTATGATATACTAGAAGTTTAGATTATTTTCGTTGAATAAAATATCATGAATACATCATATTATTATATTATTTTCTAGAATGAAAAATGAAAGATTAGCGTACATATTGCTTATGTTCTTTGGGTTACTGTAGTTTATAATTGTGATTACTCCTGTGTTATCTTTAGATAACTCATTATATAGTTTTAAATCTTTTTTAGGTTTTAAACTTTTAAACAAGGTGAATGGAAGAAGAACTAATGTTTACAGGAAGAGAGAACATCGACTGGAAAGGGTAAAAATTTTACTTGCCAATTAAATTATTCTTTTTAGTGGTTCTTTCATTAGAATTTAAGTATTAAACTTTTAGTGATAGAAATAGAGAATTTATTTCCACCGTCTGACCATTCATTCATATCTTGGATCATTCCAAACACTGAGTCGGGTCATGATATAAAGATGCTAAATCTTAGTTTGAAAATCTTCCCAACTGTTTTGTGGGAAAGAGCATTAGGTGGTGATATTGAATTTTCCTTGATGGCGAGTCCATGAGTTACAAGCTATTTGAGATTATGCACAAGCGGAGCATCTTACACCAAAGTTGATACTTTCAATCATCGAGTTTAGTACTAATACAAAGGATAATTTTAAAAATATATGGATTTACATGATTAAGGGAGGGAGTAAATCACCAAACAAAGTATTAAACATCAAAAGCAGACTAATAAAAGTAGAAAAGCTATAGTCATTAAAGATGATGACATAGTGTATATTAAATTTAAGAATGAGATATTCCCCATAACAATATTTGAAAAGCTCAAGTCTAGAACTAACGAAATTAAGAATTATTAAGAAGAACGATGATATTAGATATAATATTGATTTTCCCATCCGACATTAATAGACTGGCGTGGAAGTCTTCTCCCACATCCATCCTAAACATGAGTCATAACTTGTCAAAGGGTTATCCAATTAACTTCTCTTATTTGGTTTATCTCCTTCCAACCACCAAGGCTTGGTCAGGCCTTTACTAGACCTTTTTCCTTATTTAGCAATAATATTAGGATACTTTTCTTTGTGATTATAAATTTGCTTGCCTTTGACTGGTTGGGACAACTTATTTTGTTTTTTTCCATTAGACTCTCATATTTCTTAAGTTTAGAAGTACTGTATCATTGCTCTTACAAGTAGTGTAGCTTTATCCTATTAAGGTGCATGTGGTGGATCCTCCCTAACGCCTATCATTGCCATGAAAGCCAAATTTTAGGTAAAAAATTTCCCATGTAGTTTATACCATCGAACACATTACTAGCTTCAACATAACATGGTAACATAAAAGGTACACAGTGTCATAAATATGCAAATGCATGAGCACGTATAAATATGCTCAGTATGATAAATTATACATCATACCAAATATTTGTATATGTTCATGTTAGTAATAAGATGATAAAAAATCTCACCTTATTATACAGATCTCACTATCAAACTCCATCACCCATGTCCATTAATTATGATTGTCCTTACTTGTTAAAAATGCTACTAGATTTATGTATGTCGGCAAGAATCTTGAGAAAATTTAATAAACTAAAAGACAAAAGTATGATCATTGGCGGCCCATGGAAACAAGATCATAAATCACGTAAGCAGAAGACCAAAGGGTTTATTTGATCGGCTACAACCCCATTAGAGCAAGACTAGGAGCCAATTGAACAAAGACAACCCAAGTTAAAAATCGATCACATAACCAATAGAAGAAATCAGTCAAACTCCCGTCCAAATATCACCAGTCATCTCACAGGATTCTCTAAGGCTCTTCAGGAAGCCTAAGGCTCTCTCATCACTTAACACCCATTGAATGATCCAGATTGATCTCATGTCAAAGAAGGGCTCTTCAGGAAGCCTAAGGCTCTCTCATCACTTAACACCCATTGAATGCTCCAGATTGATCTCATGTCAAAGAAGGGCTCTTCAGGGAGCCTAAGGTTCTCTCATCACTTAACACCCATTGAATGCTCCAAATTGATCTCATGTCAAAGAAGTAGATTATCTGTCGAATTCCGACAGTTTAGTTTCATCACAACAGCATGAGTTTTTCATCCATGATTCAACAGTCAGCAGCTGGACCAAATTAGCAAATTGACTGATTCAAGTTGATTGAATGAAGTTCGAATAACCGAATGACCACCAGAGCCGACCAATTGCCCGACTCAATAAAATCGATCAAAAAGACCTTACCGATCAAAGGACAACCAATCTCATACAGGCGAGTAATATGATAGCAGAGTTACAAACTCTCTATTTTTTTACCTAAAATATCCAACAACCTCCTATAAAATAAAGATAAACATGTAAATGTACATTTCTTGCTCTCCTGCCTATAAAATGGATGGAGGGTCCTTTCAATAATAAAGTGCTAATCAATCACTCCAAAGGGCAAGTTTACTCTGCATTCGAGCGGCGGTGGCTTTGCTTGCCTTCTTTTTCGCCAACGAAATGAGTCCTCGTGTTTAGCTCCATCCCTCTCACCACTGCCGAGCAACGCAACTCTCTCACTCCTCTCTTCCCCTCCGCCGCTCACCCCCCACCTCTTCCACCATCTCATGACATACGACTACGCCAGCGCTGAAACCCTAGTACATGAGGAATGCGCTGGCCGCAATCTTTCATCGACAGCGAAATCATATAATTTCCCACGGTATTTATTTTTTTTGAATTTTATTTTTCTTGTCTACTGATTCCCTGTTCACGCTAGATGATGACTACTTTCTTCTTCTTTTAAACTCTCAGGATTTTTCGTCAGCAATGCTGGTAGCTTTTCAAAAACATTTCTATCATGGGAGCTGGGCCGGGAGATTAGATTTATCGGAAGGAACGATCGACCTCCTCCCTTTTCTCGCAGGTCAGTTGATTCCAATATCAGGGGATTCTTCTTCATGAGGTTTACGTTACGAACTATTGATGTTTGTTTCAATCTTTGGAAAAATTTTGTTGGCAAATGCAGCTTCTCGACGGTATTTACTAGTGTGCATGAAGAGAAACCATCCGCCGAGTATGCGAGGCGGCGGAAGCAGTCGCTGGAGACCGACTTTGGGCACATGCTTGGAATACACGGCTCCGAGACTTTGTTCGCTTACTCGCGCTTTGGTCCTTTTTTGGCTTTGTACAGGGCTGCCATTATTTCGTTCCAGGTGGTCAAGCTATCTGTTTGGCATTTCTTGTTTCAAGACACCCATAAACGAGCTGTTAAGGTATTAACTGATCCTTTTATAATCCATACATGTCAATAATCCTGGCGATGTTTTATAGTTTTTAATTTTTTTCATCTCTATGGCATACTGCATAAACGCTTCCGGTATATTGTAATATCTGTTTACATAAGAAGGTGTGTTATTGTGCATCAAGCTGAGAAATGGTTATACTTTCGGTCTTTTAACTTAGAAATCCTCTCCTAGGAACTGTTGTTATTTTGTTTGATAATTTGGCCACGAGGGAAAATTTTAAACTACTTAGCTATGCTATCATGACAAATTTTTGTGTTCCGTCAAAATGAGTTAATAAAATTTCTACCAATTTAAGATCATACCGTTGAAATTATTTTCTCTAAAGCAGTTGTTAATGTTGAGGTTTGGAATAAAGTACCACACATTATTGATAGAAAGAGGGGTATTTAAACTCAATGACAGTGAAATACAATAAATGAAAGAAATAAAGCAGAATAAAATAAATAGGAAATAAATAATGATAGAATAAAGAGGGAATAAAAGCTAATAACAAGTAATAAATCTAACACTCCCCTCAAGCTGAAGCATAGTGTTCAACTTAGATTTGAAGTCATCAAACGAAGGACGAGGAAGACTCTTGGTGATAGGGGTGTAAATGAGCCAAAAACGAGCGAACCCGGGCTTAGCTCGTATTTGGCTCGTTAAAAAATACCACCATTCGTGTTTGATTCGTTCATATTTCAAACAAGTAAAATTTGTAGCGTGTGAACCAATAATATTTATTTCCGAACACATGCTGTTCGCGAGCAAAGAGCTATTTTGACAACCTTAGTCATGCAGACGTAGGATGTTAAGTTCAGGAGCATGATTTAAATATTTTTATTTACATTAAAATATCAATTAAATGTAATTTAATATATTTTTATTCTATTTTTTTAATTTAAAATTTTAATGATCTTTGTAGCATGTGTACCAATAATATTTTCTTGTTCTTATATCTTCAGTTTCGGAAGACCTTAATCAGGTTGGGGCCTTTCTATACCAAGGTACATCCAAGTTCCTTGAAGACAATTATCAATTCAAAATGCTAGTGGTTTACTCATTAATCCTGCCATTTAGTGGTTCAAAAGGACGATTCACATGTTTTTGCTTTTTCCTCCTATAATTCAGACAAAAGTTTTCTTTCATTTAATGAAGCTTTCATAGTGTTTTTTTTTTTAAATTTAAAATGACATCCTGAATATTTTCAATTTATGAATAACAATCATTTTTATTGAAAATTTCTCCCCGATTGAAGTTTTTCAATATTCCTGCTGCTTTGGTTGAACTCTTCTAGGCACTAGTTAAGGTTTCTCTGTCATTATTCCTCTACTAATCGATTTTACATTGCCCTTTAGTCTTATATATTACACGTGGATAAGATAATTCTTTAGTAATACACTTGATTGGGAAAATATATAGATAGAATTGCTTACGTTCGCTATATGTAAACAAACCTGAAGTACTTATTGTTCATATTGGATTTGTTGTTGATATTACGGTTTATGTGCAAAGCAAGAGGATCCATGAAGCCCCGTGTCATACCTATTGAACTTTAGTTACAGTTGGCTTGTCTGAATCATGATATATCATTCTTCATAGCAGTGCAGCAGCGATTTCTTACCCCCTCAGTGTTTCTCGATAGAAGCACATGTTATCTTTGTTGTAAGGATTTTATAATTTTCTAGATTGTTTCTATAAAAGCCCACCAATTCTTGGCAAAAGTGACATCTAGTTTTTTTGAAGTTAATATCATATTTGAACTATTTCACTGTTAATACCTTACTTGGATGAATTGTATTTCAAATTTATCTCATGTAGTTATAGAGCTCCATATAGAAGGGCAACCTGTATATTTTATAGGATGATATTCTACTTCATATTCAGGCCAATTAAAAGGTATCTGTACTGCAAACTTATGATTGACGATGAACTGTTTATTGTACTGCAAATCTATGATTGATGATGAACTAGTTATTGAGTTCTCTCAGTGGGAATTAATGGAAAATCATAATTCATAAAACCAACCATAAATAGTTGGGATAAAGCTAATGAGGTTGAAGAATATGTCCGTGTGATAAAAACTTGATTTCAAGTAACAGTTCTAAGTGGATCTTTATGTCTTCATGTTTTGTTTATTTTGGTCTATTGTTCATCACCTTAGGTAGCCGCTTAAACTATATGTATAAACTATTTCATTGTTTGCATTGTTTTTCTCTAAAAATTATCAATTATTATGGTTGATCGGCGCCACCTCTAGATGTTTATTTACTTAGTAAATCAACGCAAACAGTCGGTAAATATTTCAACTTTTTTTCTTATAGCTTGGACAAGCCCTGAGCACACGGCCTGATATCTTACCGAAGGCATACTGCCAAGAACTTTCCAAGTTACAGGTAATAAGCTTATTTCTGCGTTCTTGATTATATATGATTGTCTTATTTCTGCGTTCTTGATTCATTTTTGAACTGTTTCTCGTGGACATCTGCCGATCATTCACTTTTGTATGCTTGTTTGACCTGGCTACATCAGCGCAGGCATCACTACCTCAGTTGTTTTTATCTAGTTTCTGTTTGTGCCGTGCTCTCATTATTTTGAGCCATTGCTGTTAGATAAAGTTCAACTTATTTGGAATGATGGTCAACCTTTGTAGGACAATGAAATCCTCTTCAATTTTTGTCAAGGGAGACTCGAATACTTATTCGGGTGTTTGAGCTTGGTGAGGCCTTGCTGCACAGTCCCAGGGGAGTGCCTTACTTTTATTGACGATGTTGGTTTTGAATCAAACACGCAAGATGACTAAAGTTTTTATTACAAGAAAATGACTTGAGGTAATGTAATAAAGAGATTTAGCTGTTGGAAAAAACCATGATACTTACTAGAAAAAAAATGTATTGAATCAAAATTGGAAGGATTAAAAATAATTAAGTAGTAAATCTTAGATAAGGGCGAGTCAAGGGTGATAGAGAGGAAGAGATGGAATTCTGCAAATTTAATGATGGAGAAGAAAGCATGGATGGTGGATTTTGGAATAAATAATCATGGAAACTACTCCCTAGACTTTGCATTCTACCAAATTTGTGTAAGTCTTTCAGGTAATTTAATTACTAATAACTACTCGACAAGAATTTTGAATTAGGAGTGCTACATAATTTGTAAATAAGAACTATCTTCATGTGTATTGGGCAACCATATTTCTTAAGGGTACTTATTATTTTTTATATAACTAATCTTCCTTACAGTGATTCTCCCATTGATTTCCCTTAGTTCTTTGTGACCAAATCATTATTAGGCTTATGAACTATCTGATATCGGAGTTGACCCAAATCACGTTTCTAAAATACTCTAAACAAGGTTACAATGAAAACTCAAAGTAAAGAGAACAATCACTCAAAGCAACGGTGCAAGATACAAGCAAACATACAACACAACAAGGATGACACAAACAGACTTGACGAACAGGAAATCCGATGGGCAGAGATTGGAGGCCTGCAAGGGGCTGGGTGGAAGGGAGACAGCCTGCGGGGTAGGGAGCAAAAGTGGCGGCCTGCTGGAGCAGGGAGACAGCCTGTGGGTATAGGAAGGCGGCCTGCAGGGGCAGGGAGCAGCGACAGCTTGCTGGAAGGAGTATGAAAAGCTGCGGCCTTGCTAGGAGAAGGCTGGCAACTGGTTGGAGGCTGGAAGAACCTGTGCTGCTGCAGGTTGGGGGCAGGGAGGAGGCTGGGCAGTGGCTTGTAAGGGTGTAGGGAGTAGTGGCCGCCTACTGGGAGGAGTATGGAAAGCTGCGGCTTTGCTGGGAGAAGGCTGGCAGCAGGCTGAATGGAGGAAAAAGTTGAGCTGCAACTGGTTGGGGCAGGAGGCTGGGCGTCAGCCTGCAATGGTGCAGGGGGGAGTCAAAGAGCTGTTGGGGTTGCTGAGTGGTAGTGGAAAGTGTGGATGAATAGATAAATATCTCAACGGGATCTAGCTATAGCTGAAGCTCCACCTGAACCCGTGGAAAAGATTACCACCTCGGACGAGAGACAATCGGAACACTACCTTGACGATACAACCCTCGAAGGAAAGTTTCAGAGGCCAAAATCTGAATTCAGATATCAAAACAAGATCACTAACTCTAAGACATTATCGTTTATTTATAATGAGACTAGGACTTTATTTTAGGCAATACTTAAAATAAGAAAGTAGAATCAAATCAGGATTTCAGATTTAGGTAAGGAAATAAAGTGAGGGAAAATTAGATTTATGGAAGGTAATTAAAGGAATCAAAATTCAGATTTTGGAAAAGACTTAAAATAAGAAAGGAGAATAAAAATATAATCAGGATATCAAATTTTAAGAAAAGATTTAAAATAGGAAAGTACTAGGAAGGAAAGAAAAGAAAGGGAAGAAAGGAGAGGAAAGGAAAGGAGGAAGAGGAAGGGGCGGCAACCCCTCTCCCTTGAGGGCCGACCAACTCAGCCAGGCTTGTCCTTCCCCAAGCTCCACGTCAGTCTTTCGAGGTTGAAGGAGCTTCAACCTCATTTGTTGAAGTTTCTAGTCCCTTGTTTTTAATCATGAAAACACCTGATCCCTCTGTCGACTGTTCTGCCTCCCAATGCACTTGCGAGCTTACCTCCATCTCGGTCTAATTTTGGGACTAAAATCTCTTGCATGGTGGTGGTCATGGTGGTAGAGAATCGATTATCCCGGTCCCGCTACTCTGCTGGTAAGGGCTCATGTGTCATCGAGCTCTACCGAAAGAAGTAGAATGAGGCGTTTGCTATCCTTGGTGAAGGAATACATGTTTCTAAATCCTTTGTGCTGACTCTTCCAGTCATATTGCCACAGTCGTCCTAACAGAAGGTGACAAACATCTATGGGAACCACATCACACAATACCGGATCCTGCAACTGATTCTCTATTGAAAATTCTACTAGGCATTATTGGTTGATGCTGATCCTGTTTTCTTTCTTCAGCCACGTCAGTGAATATCACTGGGAATGCCTCTGAGTTGTGAGTCCCAGTTTCTCTAGCATCTGAGTGTTGCTATTCCCGTCAATGATAAAACTGCATACCTTTTTGTTCACTGTGTAGCGGGTGTGGAAAATTTTGTGGCGAAGCTAATGCGGATCGCTCATTTCCTTAACCCGCAGAATCTGCCCAAGTACTTCTCCCTCATCTGGTGGAAAATGATGCTTCTCACCCTGCTCTTCAGGCAGCTGGAGGCTATGTGCCCAAATCCATGACATCGAAAGCATTTTATGGTGGGCATAATAGTTAGCTTCTTCTTATTAAGGGTAGCTTTCTCCATATCCGAACCAATTTTCTCAACTTTCTGAGTTGCGCTTCTGCTGGTGTCTCCAACTGTGGGTGGTGGCCTGGCTGGTGATGGTTGTCGGCTCTGCTTCTACTGGTTTTCCATTTTCAATGCTAGTGTTTGGTCATCCCCCAGTGTCCAATACGACTGTAGCTGCACCACCTTGCTAATACTGGACTTCAAGCCACTAAGACATCTGACTACTGTATTTTCCTCTGGCTCTGTCAGGTTGAATTTCACTTGTAAGTGGTCGAACTGAGCTGTGAACTCTCCCACTGAAAGGTCTCTCTGCTATAGATTGTGGAGTTTTAAAAACATGTTCTGATGGTAATGAGGCGAAAGATATTTCTTCTACATGATTTTCTTCATCTCATCCGACATGGTAATCTTTTCTTTGCCTTCTCTCCTCCTCCATCGCTATACATTCTCCCACCATAGGGAGACACTTTTCTTTAACCTCTGCAATTCTTTGCTGGAGGCAATATAGTTCTTGTCGTATCTTTTCCCGGGTAGGCTCGAACATTTTCTCCTTGGCGGCATGTTTGACGGTTTGAGATCTGTTTAGGGGGGGG
>NEWO01000027.1:972164-1055737 GCA_003013225.1 Phalaenopsis aphrodite
TGAGATTACAATGGCGACAAAAAGTAAAGAGAACAATATTTAGCTAAAGGGGGGGGGGAGAAAAGGAGAGAAAAGAAAGAAGAAAGAAAGAAGAGAAAAAGAAATAAACGAAAAAAAAGAAAAAAAATTGGTGTGGTGGATTGGGTAGGGGTGGATGCTAGAAACTCTAGGATGGGACAATGTTTGAGCTAACTTTGACACCAAATGATACCGGAGTTTACCCAAAACACAACTCTAAAATACAAATATTATTATTGACTCTTAATGAGATTACAATGGCGACAAAAAGTAAAGAGAACAACCGCCAAAAGCGGTGCAGGATACAAGCAAACACACAACACAACAAGGACAACACAAACAAGCTTGACGAGCAAGAAATCTGGTGAGTAGAGACCGAAGTCTTGCAGGAGGTAGGGGTGGAAGGGAGATGAAAGTGGTGGCTTGCGGGAGTAGGGAGACAACCTGTGGGGCCAGGAAGGCCTGCTGGGGCAAAAGGCAGGGAGTATCGGCAGCCTGCTGGGAGGAGTATGGAGAGCCGCGACGTTGCTGGGAGAAGGTTGACAACAAGTGGAGGGAGGAAGAAGCTGGGCTGCAGCTGGTTGGGGGCAGGGAGGAGGCTGGGGTGGCCTGCTGGGAGGAGTATGGAGAGCTGTGGCCTTACTATTTGAAAGCTGGTAGCAGGTTGGAGGGAGGAAGAAGTTGGGCTGCAACTGGTTAGGGCAGGGAGGGGGTTCGTCGGTGGCTTGCAAGGGTGCAAGGGGGAGTATTAAATGAAGAAAAATAATGATTACTATATCATTCTTTGATCAGGACATATAGAAAATATTAAGTACAATAAAAGTAATATGTAATCAAAATTAAAAAAAAAATATTATCATCAATATTTTTATATCATTGCATACGAAAAATAAACATAAGATGTTTGGTACAACATAAATAATCAAAATTTTAACATTTTTTTTATATATTTTTACATGTTTCAGACTTTTTGTCACAAGAGTGTGTGTCCGACACATGTCGAAACTGCATGGCTATCTGTAGTGAAGTGTCGACACATCATAACTTTTAAGTAAATTAATGTTTATTTTACTAAGAAAAAAATTATAAAAAAATCTTGTCAGATTTGATGATATAAAAAACTATAATACCTTAAAATTAGAGTACTAATTGGATTAGATATTTAAAAGATTCTGGCACCCCTCAAGTCAAAGGATAATTGGGTAGTGAACGATCCAATTTTGAGTCAAGTTGGGGCCGACTCAAATGGAATTGAGTGTGGTTCGTGGCTCTTGATAATCAATTTCGAGCTAGCTTGACTTGAAATTTAATCGAGCTCGATCTGACCCAAAATCAAAATGAGCTGGCTCAACAAGTTAAGTTATTGGGATTTGTTCCAGCTTGATAAACAAAACGAATTGATTTATTTTGATCAATCAAACTTACAATGAATGAATGCAAATAAATTACATAAAAATTCTATCACTTATGCATTCCAAAAGTTTATTTAGCATTACATTTTGCACACTCAATTTTTATAAATAAAAAACATCGGACCGTTCCGTGTACAAAAAAAAAAATTAAGCCATGGTGTCGGCTTAGAGCTCTGCTTGTTTATTTCGATCCAATCTCAATTTGAGCTAAAATTCGAATCTATTTTTGAGCAATTGTGACTGTAGTGCTGCTACTAAATTGGTATAAGCTAGCTAATTTTGACATAAATAACTTTTTGGTATTTTAAATTGAGTTTTGGACTTGAGTTCATTTTTGCTTTTTTTTCAATTATTTTTTTAATTTTGCATGAACCCAATTTTTGCAAACTTAATTTTTTGTACTTAATTAGGTTGTAGAGTAGTTGTCAATGAAGAATGATGCATTGCTTTGCAAGGGTCCTTTGAAGCCATTGCACACTGCGTGTAGGTGTATACTTTTTCAAAAATGTGTCGGGATATCTTTATAAATCAATTTGTAAGAGAAACAAATGATTCCATATAAAACAATGGCATATAACTGGCACATAATGTTATCCATCATGCTTGCAAAATGTAATTTTAGCCTTTTAAAAAAAAAAACTTCATTAGATGAATCAAGTAACTTTACTTATGATACCAATGCAAAAAAAATAATATCAAATAAAAACTTTAATTTACAAAAACCTCTTTCAAGGTGATATCAACCACTCCAGAACCACTTGATAGTAAGCAATAGCCGCTATACCAAAAATGCTCACTAATGCTTTAAGTGGGGGAAAAAACTAGAACACTAAGCAAACAAAGAGAGAAATGGTTCTTGGAGAGAAAATTTCCACTTATAGAGATATTTATCTGCTCAATAAGTTGTCAATATGGATAAATACAATACCAAACTAATAATTATTAGGAGGATGTGTTCTTCGTTGAAATTGTTCTATCAGATCACCAACTTGAATGAAAAATAGTGAAAAAGTTAAAAGTTCAACCAAAGATCTTAGGGCCCGTTTGGGAGGTCGGTGGGTATGCGGCGCGGTGCCGGGCAGCCAAATTTTTTTTTTCGCCGTTTGTTTCGGCGGTGAGGCAGCCGCTTCCCGCGGTTCGTAGGGGAAAGCGGGAAGTTGGGTATGTGCTGCTGCCCAGCTTCCTCGATGCCACCTTTACCTCGTTGCCCCTTTTACGAAACCCTATCCGGTACGCGATTTTCCCCTCCCCTTGAGGATGAAAATAAGTTTTTAAAGATGTTTAAATTTAAAATTTTTTCATACATATACAATTAAAATTTTTAAACATACATATATACATAAACATATTTTAATAACATATATGTTTACAAATAAACAAAATTATTTTTATAGTAAATCAATTAAACTTTTAAATTGCTCCTATAAATATATATAAACACAAAATATCATACTTTTAAATATTTTTATAGGAATTAAAAAAAATATATAAACATGTATATAAAACTTTAATTTATTTCATATGAATAATTAATACATAATATTTTTAAAATTTTTACATATATTACATCTCCACATATAAATACATAATAATTTTCTTACAGTTTTAATAAATAGGGACAGTTTGATCATTTTTACAGAAAAACAATCTCGCAGTTGTTTTCATACAGCTGCACCAAACAGACAACCAACTTCCCCGCAGCAGCTGCAGCTGCAGCTGCAAAACTGAGAAGCTGCAGCTGCGCCAAACAGACCTTTAATACACCAACTTTCATGTAAAAAAGAGAAAAGGTCTCATGTGCTTTAAAAGTGACGTGGATAAAGCTATGCTATTATGAAAATTGATAAATATGCCACACAACTATGATCTATGTGCCATTCATTCTGATGCTTGCTCTGTGTGGATAACGTACACCATTTTCGAAATTAGTACTTCACATCCCTAGATACGTGGAGGGTGAGCTATATGTGCTTTGTGCCATAGCGTGTGATATTTTGCGTTATTGACAAGCAGGGTTTATGGTGAGTAACATATAATTCAAGCTAATTTTATATTTTAATCATTGACTAATACATTGTTTTCTTATATCTCAATTAATGAATTGAATCTCAGTTGGGAGCTCCAAATTTCTCATCATTAAATACGTGAAGGGTGTGCCATTCATCACGATGCTTTCTATGTGTGCATAACACATCATTTTCCAAATTCATACCTCTCACTTCACAAGACTAAATACGTGAAGGGCGCGCCATAGATGCCTCATGCCATAGCGTGCGATATATTGTGTTTTTGGACGAGTAGCGTAGAATTCAACCTAATTTTATATTTTAATCATTGTCTAATACATGTTTGATTAGACTTTTTAAATTTTGTAATAAAATTTAGAATAATTAGATCTCCTTGTAACAATTAATGGAAATGTAGCCTAAGTAATCTCTAATTTGACTTAGTTAAACTTTTAATTGATCAATAATGCTAAAATATTCTAGTAATTAATGAATAATTAGCCTTTTATTAAGATAGTTTATTGCATTTATAATTAATCATTGGTCAATAAGTATAATTCTATGTTATTGTATTTAATTGATTTCTAATTAGCCTAATTAGTTTTAATTATTCTAATTGTTACTAATTAACTATTGATTATCTTACCCAATTAAGCTGGTTTTTCTAATATGCTATTTAAAAAGTAAAGGTAGTTTGATTGACTTTCATTTCCTTTATTTATGATTAATTAGCCAACATTATTATCCTACTTAGGGGTATGCATTTAGTCGGTTCAGATGGATCAATTTTAAAATTTGGCAAACCGATTTGAATCGAAATCTAGAAATCGAACTACCGAACAAAATAAAATTTTGATAAAATCGAACCAGTCAAACCGAACTTTAATTCAGTTTGAATGGTTTGGTTTTATATAAACCGAAATATATATATTTGATATATAAAAAACTATGAAGCACAGGCACAGATACAAACACGACATAATTGAAAAACATAGGACACGACATATTATAGACACGATTTTATATTTAATTAATTATTAATATAAAATATAAAATTCTCTATTATTCTTTTTTAAAAATATCACGACACAAATTATGTAAGAATAACATTTAACTTCATAAATTTATTATATTATAAAATTTCACGCTTATGAAAATTGATTTTTAAGATTAAGTGTAATATGTTTCAAAAGAATTTATCCAACTTATAATTTTATTTATCTACTAAAAATTTAAAAAACCTATGATTACAGAGAGAGAATTACTATGCTATGCTTTTACATGGGTTAGATGCACATTTGTTGCTCAATTTTGATGAATCTTAGAGGGAGCCTGAACATGTCGAGAGATGTGACGTTTTTGACTATACTGTATAATTAAGGCTATACGTATATTTATGATTTTATAAATCCCGTGTTAAATTTTCTCAAAATCGTGTCAAGCTCACATCCGATGCAGTGTTGAGGTGTGCTCCGGAAGTGTTTGAGCCTGAAAAAAATTCAAACATTTGTAGTGTCAGAGAACTGCCGGGGCGTGTCTGACAAACGTTGGTGTTTGAAACGCGCTCGACACGGGCACAACACATTTTTTGAAGTTTCATTGCTACATAGATAAAAAATAAAATAAAAAAATTATCCCAAAAACTCTTCATTCGTTTAAAAAACTGAAGCAGTCAAACAATTGTCCCTAGACTGCCTAAAATTATGACTAAGTAAATTTCAGTTCTCAGTGGGAACGAAAATCAAATATTGGCCTTTTAAAAACCAAAATCCAAACTATTAAATTTGTTTGGTTCGGTTCGATTTTTTGGATAAAACCGAACACTGCATGCCCCTAATCCTACTCTATTGGTCTCTAGTTAGTAATACCAGAACTAATCAAAACCAACGGTAATGCAAACAAATTTCATCAAGCAAAGGATTAGAGTTACAACCACTACACAAAGCAGAAGCAAAACACAACAAACACAAACTCCAGCTAGGTTCAGATAAGATCTGAGGGCAGCAGTGGTGTCGGCGAGGTGCTAGAAAAGTGGGTTATGCGGTTTGGGATCGATGTTTGGAGGGGTGAGGATATGGTGGCCAATGACTAGGAGGAGGGGGAAGGGAAAAGGGTAGATGGGCGGCTGCACAATTTGGCTGAAATTGCGGTGGAAATGGCTGCAGGTGGGTGGTAAGGAGAAGGGGAGATTGGTGGCGGCTAGGATGTAGGGTGGCGGCTAGGATGAGTAGGCTGGTGACTAGACAGGGGATGAAGAGGGATGGCAAGTGGTGGGACGGCTTGAAGGGGAAGTTGGGATGCAGGGCGGCGGCTAGAGGAGGGAAGATGGTAGGGAGGAAATCAGAGAAGATACACTACCACCTCGGAGTAGGATACTGCTACAAAATCTAAAAAGAGAAATCACACATAACTTAACCCTAATTCCGACAAACAAAGCATATAAATAGGTTCCAATCTGGTGGAAAAAAAAGTAAAGGAGTAAGGGAATATCGGCAGTGTCCGTCGCTTCAAATTGCTGCTTGTTCCAGTAGGAACATGCACTGGCTTTCCCTAGACTGGTTCTGCTAGTTTGTCTCTTTGCCAGCTGGTTCGGCCGACTCGGCTCAGCCCCGTGTCAGTCAACTTAACAAATTGACATCAAGTAAATCATCTCATTAATTTTGTTATTCACTATTCTTTTGTAAAAAAGAAAAAAATGATGTTTATTTTGAGGATACCTCGATTGAGACTTGTTTCTCACCTTTTGTGAAGGCCTGTTGCACCCTCACGAACCCATTTTCTTTAGTTTCTACCAAAAAATCGGTTGAGACTTGATTCTTACCTTTTGTGATTGCTTGTTGCACCTGCACGAACTCATTTCCATTTGGTTTCCACCAAAAAAAAGTGCTTAAGCATGGGTTTGGAGCTAATTCCGATCACTTTCTGGCACTTTAATAAAACCAAACGGATCTTTAGGAATTTCTATCATATAGTGTAGCCCCATTGTGCTATTATGGGAACTGATCTTTCCATGATGATGCTGTTGGCTCTTAATTTATTGTAATTAATCTCAAAAATATAACAGATTCATGTAATGTAGTCAATCTACGTTTCTTGCAACCGGCAGCTATCACTTTGATGTTGCCCCATTTCTGAAGTAGTTGTACTTGTAGGCATATATAATCACCCTTTAAGCTACTTTGTCTATATGGGCCTACTTACTGGATCATATACAACTTTTGGCTTTTATCATTGGCATTATAATGAAACCCTATGAGTCCAGTTTCAATTTATCAAAATTCTTTTGAAGATTGGCTCTTTTGAAGCCCCGTCGATTGGGGAATTCTAACTTCTAAAAAAGGGAAGCTTTGTATCACAGTGAAGGTTTTGTAAGGGCAAAATCTTACATTTAGACATAAATGGCTCTGTGAGAAGGCCTTATTGTATCTAGACATGACTTATATTTATCGTAAATATACTTAATTTTACCTATACAATGACACAATATTTGGGATACGGATAATGGTGATGTGATGATAATTAATTTCACCAATAATGTTGCTGAACTTGTTTAGAGGTTTCTTTCATAATAAATAATATATCAAGTCTATTTTGAATGATCATCTATGTGGCGAGGAAAATAACTATCGTATTCATTCATCAAACTTATTATGATTTGGTCTTCATATTGTCCTGATAACCTAACATTAGCTATTTTCTCTTTTTGACGATTATTTTATAAGCAGGATCAAATACCTCCATTTCCTTCTCATATTGCAATTAAATCAATTGAGTCTCAGTTGGGAGCTCCAATTTCTCATATATTTTCTGATATTAGTCCAGAACCCATTGCTGCTGCATCATTGGGGCAAGTCTATAAAGGTTAGTGATCCCATTTTTGTTAATGTTTGATTTAGGCATATTGTATCTATTTTTATTGATGATATTTTGTCTACATCTAAATGCATACATTTGATATGTCAAGTCATGCAGCTCATTTACATTCTGGGGAGCTTGTAGCTGTTAAAGTTCAAAGACCTGGTATGGCGCTCACGCTAATTCTTGATGCTCTGTTGTTTCGTATGATTGGGGGACAGCTGAAGCGCTTTGCCAAGGCTAGGAAGGATTTGCTTGTTGCTGTCAATGAGATGGTTTGACGACAAATTTTTACTTGTGTGTGTGTGTTTATGTGTGTATATATATATATATATATATATATATATATATATATCAATGTTTTATCCTAAAAGTGTTTGATGTATCGTATGGGTAGGACACCTTTTTTTGGGTCCTCTCATACAACCTCTATGTATCTTTAATTTCAATAAAATTAAACCTTAGCGTTTATATAAAAAAAAAAACATACATATAGCTTCTTAAGCAATCTCAATATTATACAGTTTTTCAAAATTTTAATTGCTAATGGCATTCAAACTCAAAAATGGAAGAATTTTATCCAATTTAAATGGCGTTTGTATCATGATTATCCTTTTTTATTTTTAATCTTTATGTTTCTAGGCTGTTGTAAACTTTTCCTTGATGCTGGACATGGGTATAACCATTTCATTTGCTAAAAACTAACTGCTAAAAGTGCAAAGAAGTTCACCTGGTTTCAAAGGTATCGAGTAGAATAAAATTGTGCCCTTAGTTGTCCAAAATTTAAATGATTTCTCATCATGGAAAACTCATATGCTTATATTTAAAATTTATTTTGAAGGCTCATATTTTGACTCCTGTCAAGCAACCAAATGACACACTACCAAGATAAAATAAAAATCCCAATTTCATGGTGATTGCAAGTTTCAGAGTTAACTTCTTTCACAACTTATGCTTGAGTTTCTTGAATTTAAAAGTTGGAAATCTCGGGTTTGTAAACATTTGTGGAAGAGAAAAGGATGAAAATAGTCCTTCATCTATTTGTATGGGATTATTTTAGTCTAAACTACCTAATAGTTTTGATGTAGTCCATTAACTCCTTAATCATGATCCAAAATTGCCCCTTAGTTTATTTTTGATCAAGTGTGAGGATCCAGGGAATCATTTTTGGATAAAATTTGAGGAACCATATTACTAAATTGCATAAATTTGATAGTCTGCGGAGTAAATCACACCCTTCCTCCCTAGCGATCATTTTGCCCCTTTTCTTATTTGAGAAAGTTAACAATATGGGTTTAAATAATTGTAGTTTTAAATTCCAAACTTATTTAGGGTTTAGGGTGCTCTTATTGGACATTTACAGGAGGATGTGCCTTTCGCGGATGATTTCCTTCTTGTGGATAAGACTAGAGAAAGAATTCAGGAAAAACTTGAATTATGGAGGTCTACATTGGAGTCTAAAGACCTTCGTTTGAGTAGATCTAAAATTGAATACTTGTAATATAATTTTAGTAGTGGTAGCTCTAGTGGTACAATTATAACTATGACTGATTAAATCATTAAAAGGTGTGAACATTTTAGATATCTTGGGTCTATTGTTCAATAAGATGTGATATAGATTGTGATGTTATTAGTAGTATTCAAGTTGGTTGGTTGAAGTGGAGGAATGCATCGGGCCTACTGTGTGATAGAAAAGTACCGTTTAGATTTAATATTTTAGATTGGACTTATGTTAAGAAAGGCAAAGGTTGACCTAAATATTGTATAAAAAATGATCTTAATCTATTAGAATTAAATGAAAATATGGCACTCAATAAGACACAATGGAGAAAAAAATTCATTTAATCGACCCCACTTAGTGAGATAAAGACTTGTTGCTATATATATTAAGTTATTGTTTACAAAGTGCACATATGCTTTTTTCTCTTATTCTTTTTTAGAGAATTATGTTGTTTGATGGCTAGTGCAAAATATTAAGTGTTAACATAAAATGTAGCCGACATTATTTACTACTCATGTCTTGATAAATTCATCAGTCTAGCTTTTTTGGCATTCTGTAGTTTGATGCTTTATACATTTTGAGTTGATGGTATAGGTTTCATTAAAGTTTTAGCGGTTGTATAGTTAATGCATGTTATTATATTTGAGCGGTCCTTACTTGCACATGGTTCCTTCCTATTGGGAGTTGGGCTCACTTCTCTTTATCTTGGGACTATATATGTTATTTATTGTGTTATGGGGAAGTTGTTTGCTTTATTTTATTTTATTTTATTTATTTTTACCTTAGGTATCTTTCGCCTTTGCTAGGGCTGTATCCAATGACATGTGGTGCTCTGGTTGTATCCTGCTCACAAGGCGGTGATTATCTCCTTGCATTTCTCCTTCGCTCTCTCCCCTTGCTTGTTGCCGCACCCTTTAGCAACCCACCTATCTTCTACCCCTGCCGCTTTCCATTGACCCCCCTTTCAGCTCTCTGCTTGCTTGTTGCCACCCTCCCAATCCATATGCTCCTTGTTGTCGCCCCTACCAAATCCTTTGCCGCTTGATTCCTCCCGTACCAACCTTTCCCTGGTTGCAACCGGAAGGTATTCTTCCCCTCACTGTTGCTAGATCACCCTTCCACTTGCAGCTCTCCATTTCCACTATCTCAACACGTTGCCCACCACCTTCGAACCTTGCCTTAGGGGGTATTTGTGTTTGTGTCATTGTTTTTTTATTTCCAATTGTTTTTGTGTTTCTTTCCGTTCTGGTTTGAGTTAACTCTATTATCAATTGTGCTATGATTTGCATTGTTTATTGAAAAGAAAAAATACCCTGTAGTTAGTGGTGTAAACGAACAGAACGCGAACAAACAGAGCTTGTGTTCGTGTTCGGTTCGTTTGAAATTTAGTTTGTTTGAAATAAGCTCGTGTTTGAAATTGTTCGTGAAGTCACTGTTCGTGTTCGTTTCTTAACGAACGAGCCGAACACGAGCTGTTTGTGAACGACGAGCCTGTTTGACATTCTTAATATTAATATTTATAAATAATATATTATATTAATTATATAACTTATATTATATAAATATATAATATATATATTTGTATATTATTAATATAGTATATTAATATATTATTATTAATTTATTATAAATTATAATTTATAAAATTTTATTTTTTAAAATATCATAAATTTTTATAATAATTATTTTAAATTATTTTATATTCCGAACAATAATTATTCGAACACAAACGAACGCTTCACTGTTCATGTTTGGTTCGTTTAACTAACCGAACAAAAAAAAATGTTCATGTTCGTCTCATTTACTAATTGAATGAATCGAACACGAACTCATTGACGAACCGAACACGAACTATTCGCGAACAACGAGTTTTTTTGACAGCCCTATTCTTAGTTGAGTATACATTAGTCCAGGTGGAAGTATGCGGAAGTTCTTACACCTTGTTAGCAAAATCGAGGCATATGAATATTAGTTACATTAATCTGAGTTGATTTTTGTGGAAACTAGGTTTTCCTTTGTCTTCTGGTTTTTTTTTCTTTGGTATCACAATATTCTCACTTGCTTAAATTGTTGGGATAAGATGACGTGTGGCGTGGACATTTAGGACACGGGTCTAGGAAGTTTGGACCGGTTCGATCCAGAAAAAATTGAGGGTTGGTCAGCTCTCTAGGCTAGAGAATGTCGCCCAATTGGAGTGGGGTCCACTCCTAGTTATCTAGGACTATATATTTAATTTTATTGGTGTTTAGGGTTTAGTTTTTTTTTGGTGATTTGCTTTGAAATGGTTGCTGACGTCTCTATCCCTTTACGGGCTGTATATTACGGTTCCATATGGTGCTTCGACTGTATATTGGTCTTCATGTTGTGTTTATCTTTCCTAAATGTTTCCTCCCAGAGAACAACGAAGATGTTGTTTTTAGTTTCCACCGCCCATGGGGCACACTCAAAGTTGCTATTTGCCCCGTCCACCCCGCAACCCACCCACCCACTCCTGGTGCTCTGCTTAGGGACTGTCGCTTGGTCTGTTGTCCTCCTTCCGGCTAGTTAACCCCGTCCTTGAGACCACCCTGAGAGGTCCACACTCATCGCCGAAATTACCTACGCCCTATATCCACCCCAGTTCTAGTGTTATGCTATTGTTTTGTTGCAATTTTGATTTTCCTGCTATTTGTTGTAATTCCAGATTTCGAATTCAGTAATAATATTTGTTTCTCCTTGGGTGTTTGTGAAAGCACGACTTCATTTTGTATTAGAGCTAGCCTAGGCATAGTTTCATCTTAGTGTTACCCCTTTTTTTGCACCCTAAATAAGTGTTATACATCTTTCACCTCCCAAAGCTAAACCCTAGCCATTTCACTTTGAACTGATCGAAAAGTTACCACGGAAAAGATGTAGCGGGCAATCTGCGGACCTCAACAAAGACATGGTAAAATTAATAAAGGGACCCATAGAAAGATCACCGTGGAACGTGATAGTGAGTCTCAAAGAGGATAGAAGGAGGAAAATTTGAATCCCTTCCACAAGGATGATTCTAGTGAAGAGTATGATAGGCTACGATGCTTTGAGATTCAATATCAGAGGCAGTCGAGGGATGGAGTGATATTTGGATGACATGGAGATGTGGGAATAAAGGTAGACTTACCATATTTCAAGAGAAGAATGAATCTAAATAACATCACTGAGTGGTTGCATACTATTGAGAGAATTTTTGAGTATAACGAGGTGCAAATTGATGGGAGAGTGAAACTTGTTGCCATAAAGTTGAAGAAAATTGCCTTTTTATGGTGAGAGAATTTGAAGAGAGCGAGACAGAGAAGCTAGGAACCTTGAGAGAAGAAGAAGGAGCTGCAAAGGAAGTATCTACCCCTATGGTACCGCCGTGACATGTTCTTAAGCTACATCACTTACATCAGGGGGAGTTGTTAATAGAGGAGTTCACTATGGAGTTTGATCAGCTCAGGCTAAAATATGAGCTGAAGGAGATAGAGGAGAACACTACAACCGAGTATTTAGGAGGTTTGAAGTCAGCCATCATTCATGCTGTTCAGCTGTAGCTTTACTGATCATTGAGTGAAATTCAGACATTGGTCCTGAAGATGAAGAAAAAGTAGAATTAAATCAGGAGATTTGAGCCTTTATTCTGATAGTCACCCACATTAGGAGTTAGTTGGAGTACACTCGAGGAAGGTGTGAAAATTATCTAGAAATGTGATATAATTGTTCGGAGTGAGAAGCCCGCGAGGAACATTACGCCCAACACAGTGGCCGCAATGAATTGTTTCGGATGCCATGGGTTTGGACGCATCGCCTCCGGTTGCCCTACGAACCTAGTTTTTTTTTTTCACTAAATAGTGGGTTGTGGTACTGAAGACATAGAAGATAATGAGGAGATGCAAGAGTATCAACTTCTAGATGATGAGGGAGATATACTTGTGGTTTGACGGGTCCTTCAGACAACGACCACAAGAGAGCAGCAGTGGCTTCGCCACAATATCTTGTATCCCCGTTGCACTATGAAGGGAAAAGTGTCAAACCTTATCATTGATGGAAGTGGTTTTGAGAATGTGGTGTCTACGTAGATGGTGGATAAGTTGAGTTTCATCACTCAGAGACATTCTCAACCTTTTTTTTTTTGAATTTGTTAAAGAAGGGCGACATTATAAACATTTACAAGAGATACCTCTTTGAGTTTTCTATTGCAGATCAGTTGTGTGACCAGGTGTTATGTGATGTTGTACTCATGGATGCCTTTCACATCCTATTGAGAATATCGTGACAATTTTATCACAAAACTCGACATGATGGGTTTAAGAACGTTTACTCATTCATCAAAGATGAAATGCCTATAGTTCTCCTATCTTTTACAGTGTTTGAATTTAAAGGTTCTCCTGCCATGAGAGAGGCACTAGTGGAATCAATTTTGATGATGTTAGAGAGTAGTGAGACAAAAAAAAATGATATTCGACAAAAGACAACCACCACAAAGATAGATTCATGATATTTTGATCGACATCTTACCGCCAAAGCTGCAACAATCAAGGGAGGTTCGACTTGTCTTCACCTCAAAGAGAAATGAGCCAATATTGAGCTACTTTTGGAGGATTCTGCGGAGTACGCTTGGCGCGAAGTTCGTGTTTAGTTGGACAATGTACCCACAAATGGGGGACAGTTAGAGATAGCTCGCAATGCATGAAACTTTTTTAGGTGTTTTGTGGGACAATGCATCTGACAGTGAGATTCATGTGCTTCTAGAAGCGCAATCAAAGACCCTCAACTGCGAGAGTATAATATTTATGCTACATTCAATGTAGTAGTCCTAACTCTATACTATGAGAAGACATAAGCTTCGACTATTGAGGTCTAGGCTTCTCTATACCCCAGAGACTGACGCGGGGCGTGGACATATGTGAAGCGGGTTGTTTTGATCGATTTAGTCTAGAGGGTCGGCCGACTCTCTAGGCTTAGGGATTGTTGCCCAATTGGAGTAGGGCCCACTTCTAGTTTTTTAGAACTATATATTTGCTTTTGTTGGTGTTTACGGTTTAGTTTTTTCTATGATTTGCTTTGGGATAGCAGCCGACGTCTCTTTTTTCTTCTATGAGCTGAATGTATTCTAGAATTCCAAGCGGTGCTTCAATTGTATCTTGATCTCTCATCATTTCCTGCATCGATTCCGTTCATCCTTGCTGTTTTCCCCTTGTTGCCAGTACCCAGAAAACAGCGAAGCTGCTGTTTTTACCCTCCTCCCCTGCCGCCACCCCCAAGAAACTACAAGCGGCTGTTTATTCCCTCCACCCCTGCCACTGCCACCTAGGGGCTGTCCTCCCCCTTAGAGCTTGCTAACCGCCTCTAGCATCACCTACACTTTAGATTCAATCCCAATTTTAGTGTTGTGTTATTGTTTTGTTGCAATTTCCAATTTCCCCGTTGTTTGTTGTAATTCCAGATTTTGAATTCAATAATAATATTCATTTCCCCTGTTTGTTAAAGTTTTGTATCATAAGGTTGATGATGATGTATATATATATATTATTCAACTAAAAGAAACAAGATTTTATACATGAACAAGCAAGTTTTACTTTATTCTTTTGATTGTTTTTTGTTTATCATGCGGAAGCACATCATCAAACTAGACTTTATGTTGAAAATTCTTTTACTTGATGTGAAAGAATAACTCAATTCTTTAACCTCATATTTTCTTTCATTTTCATTCGACCTAAGATCTAGAAAGTTTTCATTTTTTTGTTTTTAATTTATCAAGGATGAGAAATTTTTTTTTTTTTTTGGTAAGCCACCTTCCTTGTTGGTTGAGTGCTTGGTCTTTCAAACAAGAGGTCTCGGGCTCAGTATTTGTGATTAAATTTGCTCAGTGACACCCCTTTCTCCTCACAAAAAAAATATTAAAAAAAATAAAATTATTTTTTTTTAAATTCACTGAACATTATGTGTTGTACAAATTCTATTGGTCATATTGTCAAAATAAGATTGCTTTAGATTGCTTGGGTCCACTTTTTCTAGTAACATTGGCATTTAAATAAGATTGCGGTGGTTATGTTATTGTCCATGTATATTAATTGCATGGCTTTCTATGTTCTGCGTGCATTATTCTTGTTTATATGCTAATTATATATTTTGAAAATGATAGGTAAGGCACATGTTTGAAGAAGTCGATTATATTCTTGAGGCTCAAAATGCTGAAAAGTTTGCGTCTCTATATTCTCTTCCCTCTAGTAAGTTTTTATACTTTTGCAAGCTTGTACTGTTAGCAGTGTACTGCCAAGTTGAAATTTGATGTCCATCAAGATTTATCCCGGTATAGCAATTTGTTTAGTAAAAGAATCTTAGAAACTATTTGGTTTTAGTTGTATATTGTGCTTCGTTCTCGAACAAAATATGCAACTTTCTTAGCTCATTAATCATAGAACCATCTTTCAAACTGTATTTGGCATCACAATGATCACTCGTGAGGGTTAAGTGTGATTATGATGAAGTCGATGATGTACTACTGTTGGATAATAAAGAATTTAACCATACAATTTATTCGGAAAGATTAATAAAAACATAACAATTAATATAAATTGAGGCATTTACTTACATACCACGGGATTCTCATGCGTTTACCCAACACCTGAAACTTTATATTTACGTGCATACAACTCAAATATATAACATCACGTCAAAAATATCACTTACTATCTTTTTAAAAATGAATTACAGCTTTTCTTGCACATATTTATTGTACTTTAGAGTGTTATTAGTGTAAATATCAAAAGACCAAGCTAAAAAGACCCTAAACATTAGAATTGGCCTATGAGGATATTGTAAGCTTAATCTATATAAGTGTTGAATTAGTCCTCAATTTTTTTTTTAAAATTAGGGATGAAACTTTACTACCATCCAAACTAACGAAAATTAGCAAGTTGTTAAAAATAGAGATTTTTTTGGATTATATATATTTTCTTATTAATTTAAGTAAACCTAATTCATTACTAACCATATTTCCTTGTATTTAATTGCTAACTTTAAGTACAGTAGGAGTGGAGTGGGATCGTGTACATTGCAGAGCGAGTTTATCTTTTATGATGTAATTTTATTTATTTATTTATTTTAATTCCATTGTAATGTAACTTTATGACAAGTTGTTTGAAATTTAAATAATTATACAGATTTTCATGAAATATTTATTTAGAAAGAATGAAAATATATATATATATATATATATATATTTATATATTAAACATTTTATTAAGTTTACTTGATACATATATTCCAATAAACTAAAATCATTTCCTAGAAAGAAAATATTTATTTATTTATATTGAAATTATTATTTTTAGAAAAAAACAAAATATATATTTTAAAATTAATTATTTTCATCAACAATTTTTTTGCTAATATGCTGGATAAGCATGCATGGATGTTTGGAATTTTATTTCAACATTTCGATTTATCTTTGATTCTACATGAATGTAAAAAATATTTTTATCACAACCAATGGGTTAAAATTAAATTAAGGTTAATTCTATAGCCTTGTTTTTGTAGCTCGACTATAATAAGTTCTTGAACATATTCTTCAAGCAAAAAATAAAAAATTTAAAAAAAAAAAGGTGAAAAAAAAGGAAAAACCTATTAACCAAAATTTTTTTTCTTAGAATAAAATTTGTTTATTTATATTTGAGAATTTTAATTATTTTCTTCAATAATTCTCGAACTAACATCAATAAAAACATGTATAGTTTGTTTGCATCTTTATTTCCTTATTATGACACGTCTCTTGTTTTATAATTCGTATGGACTTAAGAAAACTCTTCTTTAACTCATCTAAAAGGTTGAAATAAGTAAATTCATGGCCTTCTTTATGTAGCTGGAATAAGAGAAACATTTTGAACATATACTTCAAGAAGAAAAGTACTAATCTAAACAAAATTTACTAATTGATCATACGACCAATTGAAGAACAAGTTAGAACATTGAAGCATTTGACTCTAATAGTACTCTTTTTTGTTATCATTTACAATAGGAAGGAAAAAAAAAATAACAAAAGCTGCATGTTGTCATTCAAAGTCATCAAACCAAAAGTGTTGATGTGATCGTTGAATTGTTTTTCCCAAGCAATTTCATTTAATTGGTTTTTTTTTTCTTTTGGAGCTGTACTCCTTTAGAAATGAGAAGCCCTGGATAAATTCACATACAAAACGAACAGTAAATATTAAAGCAAATATTTTTATAAAATTATAATTAGCCTTTTAATTAAAAATCCCCCTTTACAGCTTCGGTTTATATTGTGATTCTCTATTTGAAGATCAATATAACATTGTCAATGGTCCTAAAGAAAACTAAAATAAATTATGTAAATATAGTGTCAACATTGAATTAAATTTTGGAGATGTTTATAAATATAGAACTCTTCATTTTACTCGTGCGGATAGATGGTTATGATATTTGATGATTACCAAGTTCTTTAACTATTTTGTGGGTCTCATCATTACAACTTCCCAGCTTCCTCTTATCGTAGTTGCTGCTATTTTGTCCACCATGCTTACATTTACTACAATAAAGTATGATTATATCTCTATTTTGTTTCACTCGTTGAGAATTTATTGGTTATTCATCAGGAGTCCTCAGGCAATGATGGAATCTTATTCTTTTTGACATTTACATGAATGATATTGTATTTATAAATTTTCTTATCAATTTTTATAAAGTAACAAGAGTCAATGCAATCCTCGTAATCGACGTTACAACTTATATGGGTGCACAGTGTATTCGAGTTAGCTTCCACCTGACGCTATTACATGACTTGTTCTCTAAATCCACAATGTATTGTGCCACATGAATATGTTACATCTATGCCTAGTATAAGGACAAGTTCGTCTTTTGTATGCATAAGGACATTTTAGTCTATTATTATTATTGTTGGGTATAAATAGGCTTATGTTTAGGGTTAGGTTTATGCATTAGACTGAGTTGTGAGTCTTTAGGTCTAGGTTTTGGGAGAGATTTCCTTCCTTTCGAATTGTAGGAATTGGGAGAGATTGACTACCTCTCGAATTGTAGGTGCTTATCTTTTGTATGTGTGAGTAGTTTGGATTATTGAAGAAATATTGTGTTTGCCCTAATTTCTGTAAAAATTCGAGTTGATTTCGACGTCAGATTGCATCAAATGGGCATCAGAGCCGAATGGAGGGCATGCTTTTTTTTAAAAAAAAACTTTCGAGTTCTGAACAGGGAGGATTCTGGGAAAGGAATGTAGGATTTGTCTAAAGAAGACTATTCCTTTATTCTTCTTCCCATTTGTAGAAGGCATTGGAGCAGGTTTTAGGATTCTCGGTACAACAACAGTAAAATTTCTTTTTGAGGCGTGGAAAGGTACAATTTTCTTCTCACGTAGTTGGTAAGCAATGATGGGATCACGACGGATAGAGTGATTGAACCCATCATTGTTACAGTGCGAACTCAGAAATTCTAGAAATTTTAGTATTTGCCTAGCAACACCATTTCTTCAGATTTCGTTGCTAGATCGCAGTTTTGCAGCATTGGACGTTACGATTTAGACTAGCTGGAAATCATCGATTACATTTTAGTGTATTGAGGATTTCATATTTTGTGATCGAAAATTTTTTTGGGAGTAAGAACAGTCAAGAAAATAGACAATTTGGTAAAGAAATTGGAGAAAAAGGTGGGACAACTCAAATCTGAGATAGAAGAAAGGTTCGTCACCATAGAAAATAGATTTTTTTTCTATAGAGAACCGAATGGAGGATGGATTCATGCTATTTGTTTGTAGATATAAATTTATGCTTTTTGTCATTTGGGTTCCATTGTTTATTCATGTTTCTCATTATGCTTTTGTGGATATAATTGCACTATTTCAAATATATTTTCAAATTTCTGCTCTTTTTGCTGGTAAATTATATAACTTTTGAGTGGGTTTATCATACTTTCCCATTGTGTATGGAGTGCTATTGAACATGGCTGTTCATGCCAGTACCCTTAAACATCTGTTTTACACCGGTTGATATCTTACTTGCTTGTCAGGAACTGGTGAGGGCAAAGGACTGAGGCTATCTTCCGTAAAAGTTCCCAAGATTCATTGGAACTACACCCGTAAGGCTGTGCTCACTATGGAGTGGATTGATGGGATTAAACTTATAGATTCTGACCGGATTTCCGAAGTACATCTAAACAGGAAACTTTTAATTGATCAGGTTAATGCTCAAATACTTTTAGTTGATTTGGTTTATGCTTTGATTATCTTTTAATATGAGTTCCATCAAAATTTCTGGTGCATAGAGATGAAGCAATTCACCATGTGCTGATTAGTCATCTATGAGTCAGTCAGTTGGTCAAACTCCATTATGTACTTGATGTTGTCCGTGTTCCCAGCTTTTCTTTAATTTTTTGTTGTTTTCATGATTTTGATCTTTATTATTATGAAGGGTTATGAAAATAGATCCTTGTAATGTGATTATCTCTTCGGTCTTGTCCTCGTAAGATTTTAATTCTGCTCCTAATTTGTTTTCTGATATTAAACATTGAAGTCTTTAAATATTTTCTTTCAGCCATTTTTGGGTTCCTATTTGATAGCCTTGTTAAACATTTGCCTTACTCGAACTATGAGGCTTGGATACTTTATATGGTCGCTGTCTCTGGCTTGAAAAAATACTGAACTGGATCTGTGCATATAAAGCTGGATATGATGTGGTTTACATGACTTCAAATTTCTGATATGTGAAGATAAAGAAATAGTTTATATGGCCTATTTATTATTGACACCGATTTAGAGTTCCTAGACGGTGCGGATGGATCGAGAGATGGGTTAAGAATTAGTAGGAGCAATGGTGGAGAAATGAATGATGGAGATTGAAATCCTGCACAATATGCGGCAGGAAAATGGCTGGACAGCAATATGAGAGTAGGAAACGGCAGGTAGGCATCAGATGTGGAGGTAAAGGAAGGTATTTGGATGTCTGGAAGAGTTCATCACCTAGATCCGGTCAGGCTATAAGCACATCATCAGAGAGAGATCAAAGACTAAAGAACAATCACTATTGCAAAAATCAAGCCAAAAAATTAAATAAAAAAAATTAAAAAAAAAATTTAATATCTCTTGCAAAAAAAAAAGGAAAAGAAAAAGCGCCAAGTAGTAAGCCTGATAAGGTCAAATAGGACCCCAAGGGGGTCACGTGGGCTAGGAGTATTGGAGGTGTTAAACCGATTTAGCAATTAGACTGGTACTTCCAATTTCGGGAGTTCCTTTTCGCGGGAAAGCTCCATGTTATGCATCCTGCCTTGAACAGACACCCACGTTATTCTCCCTAAATGTGATGTTCAATGTCTTTATCATTGTAAGCGTCTGAGTCCTCATAATAATGCTAAAGGAAGATGATGTTGAAGGCTAACAAAAATATTGTGGTCAATAGTTAGGTCACTCTTTAACACATTGTCGTTAACCTTCTTAGCAATGTTGAATGGGCCATCACCTCTTGGTTTGAACTCCTCGAAAGAAATTGCCTGAAACTTTTCATTCTTCTACTACAAAATAATTCATGTATTACCTTCGAATATACCAGATAGTAAAAGATAGTATTTTTGTCGTTAATTTCTTTATTCGGCGAAAAACGGTACTCTGGAATATCGCTCGTCGGAAATGCTTTTCAGACTGAATTCTTTTCGCCGTTAAAAAAGTTCTAGCGCACTTTTGGCTGAATGTCAACCTAAACCTTTTTCAGTTGAATAATCACCGGAAC
This sequence comes from Phalaenopsis aphrodite, assembly GCA_003013225.1. Classification (NCBI taxonomy): domain Eukaryota; kingdom Viridiplantae; phylum Streptophyta; class Magnoliopsida; order Asparagales; family Orchidaceae; genus Phalaenopsis; species Phalaenopsis aphrodite. The sequence continues at coordinate 992,707 of NEWO01000027.1, forward strand.
ATACCTACAAAATTATCGACTTGCCGATTGATATGTCAATATAAAATTACCAGAATTCACGATCGACAAACTCACCGCTTACAATCTGACTGCAATTTTTGTCGGTCCATGATTAGCGGCTGAAATTTCATCTGTTAATCCACCAAAAAAATTATACTGATAATAACAATAAGCTTTTATTTCACTAAATATGGTCGGCTACATAAATCCTTTTTCTCTATCGTGTCCTATTGAGTGTCATATTTTCATCTAATTCTAATAAATTAAGATCATTTTTTATACAACATGCCTAGGAATTTTTAGATTTACCTCTGTCTTTCTTAACATAAGTTGAATCTAAAACATCTACTCTCCTAACTTGATCATCATATAGTCGACCTTTAATATGAGCAAATCATTTACGATGACTCTTTCTAATCTTATCTACCACTGGAGCTATCCTAACTCTTTCACAAATATATTTGTTACATATTTTGTCTTTAAGTGTAAAACCACTCATCCACCCAGGCATTCTTATCTCAACAACACCTAGTTTTATGCTTCTCTTTTAGAGGCCAACATTCTTCACTATAAAGCATTGCAGTTCTCACCGTCATCTTATAAAATTTTTCTTTCAAGTCTAAGCAATACTTTTCTATCACACAATAGGCCCAATGCCTTCCTCCACTTCAACTATCCAACTTGAATTCTACTAATAACATCCCCATCTATATTTTATCACTTTTAACAATAGACTTGAGATATCTAAAACTTTCATTTCTTTTAATGATATGATCACTCTTTTTTACAAATATGCCACTAGATCTATTACTGAAATTACATTCCATATATTCAATTTTAGATCTACTCAAACGAAGGCCTTTAAACTCTAAAGTAGACCTTCATAATTTAAGTTTTCATGAACATTTTCTCTAGTCTTATCCACAAGAAGGTTATCATTAGCGAAAAGCATACACCAAGGTACATCCTTCTGTAAAAAATTAGTAAAAGCATCCATAACTAAAGAAAAAGGATAGAGCTTAAAGCTGATCTCTTATGTAATTTAACTGAAATAGTAAAGTACTTGGTCAATCCTCCTTTTGTTTGAACACAAGTGACAGCTCTAGCATATATATCTTTAATAACTTGAATATAAGTCATATCAATATCTTTCTTTTCTAGAGCTTTTTCTAAATCAATAAAAACCATATATAGATTCTTCTTACTTTCTCTATACTTCTCCATCAAACCTCTCAATAAATGTATGGTTTTCATAGTACACTAGCCTGACATCAATCCAAACTGATTGTGAAAAGTCTTTGTATCACGTCTTAAGCTATTTTCAAAAACTCTCCCACAATTTTAATGTATGACACGTTAATTTAGTTAATCTATAATTTGCACACTCTTGTGCATCCCTTTTATCCTTAAAAAACGTGGACCAAAATACTCTTCCTCCACTGCTTGGACATTTTTTTAGATTTTAAAATAATATTTAAAAGTTTAGTAAGTCAAGAAATTCTCAAATCTACTAAATATTTCTACACTTTTATTGGGATGTCACCAGGTGTTACTGTTTTTTCACCCTCAACCTTGGTTTTCTTTAAAGTCTCATAGACTTTCTTTTTACTAATGCGATAGTAAAAATAAAAAGTTTTATTATTATATACGATATTAAGATTACTGAAGTCGATGATATTTTCAAAAACTTTATTGATAAGTTTATCAAAATATCTCACCCACCTATGTTGAATATCTTTATCTAAGAAAAAATATTTTTAATTTTCTTCTTTAATACACTTCTTTTGAATTAAATATTTACTTTTGTTTTCTCTTTGTTTGACTAGTTTAAACGTATATTTTCACTAATTTTAGTGTAAAATTTACTATAAAGATCACTAAAAATATAATTCTTAGCATCACAAATAGTTATCTTAGACTCCATTTGGGCCACCTTATTTTTTTCCTAATTCTCTAAGCTTTTATATTTAAATCAATTTTTATAACAAAACTTATATTTTATCTTTTTTTACACATTATTATTCCACAAATTATTTTTATTTATAAATATTTTTTTTTCTTTTGATTCGCTAAGTACATCTTTTGCCACTTGTTTAATATTATTTGCTACTCTATCTCACATGGAATTACTTTTTTCATGAACATCGCAAATCTTAAAATCTTGAAGTTTGCTCATAAAAATATATTTATTTATGTCTTTTATGTATCATTTCTAATTCTATGTTAATATTTTATTATATTTTTTTTATCTTCTTTCTTTTCATCTTAAAATCAGAAACTAAGAATTAATGTCTAATTTTCACTTGAAATGATCTTATAATTTTTACATTCTCAAAAATCTATTTTTCTTATAAGAGAATAATTAAAATTTTTATTTAACATATATCTAAACAAACCTACTTGAGTGCATAACCACTTATAACCTTAAGAATCTTAGCATCAACAATAATCTTTAGGGTTATAATTCTATCTCAAATTCTATAAATTCTTAAGACATTATATTTCAAACTCTTATCTATAATTACACTTACACCCTTGCTAATACGATTCCTACATAAACACCAAAATTTAATATCTAAGCGATCAATCTCCTTAGCATTTTCTCGAAGCCATTTAGTTATTTGAATGCATAAAATATTTCCATTAATTTGCCAGTGAGAGTATCTATAAATCAAGATTATATCCCAACATAGTTTCATGGATTAACTTCTTGGCTCGCATCCGTTCATATTGTGGGAACCCTTGCTTATATAACATTACACCCGGGCACCAATGTGGCATCTCTTGCACACTCTTCACTATATTCAGGCCATACATTGTGTCATTTTTAGGGAACGCCCAAACATTTATACAACGATTTGAAAGGTTCATATCATAACTCGACAAAATTTTACACTGATTGTCAAGTATCTAATACAACCCTCAATTTTTCGTGAAAAAAATTGTAGCGAAAACAAAAATTTAAATAAGAGCCATAGCCAAATAGATTTTTCACACTTGCAATGAAAAAATGAAATGCATTACAACAATTTTTAGAACATCTCAAAATAGTGTAGAAAAACAGAGACCTTCTCAATGAATAAATCATAATAAAGATGACAATCAATCTAAATAAATCATCCAATATAAGAATATTGTCTGCAGAATAAATTTAAAAAAAATAAAAGAATGCATATCAACACAGAAAAAATAAAAAAAGATATCCGTCTTGCCGGTCCTACTGTACTATAGGTCGCTTGCCACACCGAAGTGCCTTTGCGTCACAATTGCTCATTCCTCTTCGCTACCTTGGCCTCATCCTCAACATACGCCCTGACCTCCATTGTCTTCTCTACCGAGAACGTTAGCCTTGACTCAATCTAAAGTTGCTCAGTACTTAGTAGAAAAATAGGCCTGCAACATTTTGGTGAAGGCAGTCACACACCTACTAACTTTGTCATCAAGTGATGACGAATTCTCATTGGAGACCTCATAAGCAAATCCCTATGGGCTGAAGCCGTAGATTCTCCCATTTTTCCTCTCCCAGCAGCTTCCCTCAAGAGCTTGAAGCCTGTCTACTCAGATTGGCCACTAGAGCTAGCTCCCATTGGGCTCTAACTGTGGGTTTCCTTCAAGCACGCATACGCATCTTACAAAGGATTAGAAAGAGTTAATTAACATCAAAATAAAATTATAAATTTAAAAAACCATTTAACTTGCAAAGACATGTCGAGATTTGTCGTCAATCAAACTCTAATCTGCTCGATGTGGGTGTGTGTGAGCGTGCAACTCAGCAAAGGTGGACTTGTTTAACTGTTTGCCTCTATTAATATATAATAATGTTAAAAAAAATTGTTTACATTGTTCAATCTAATACACTGAATTAATCTTATCATCCTTCTATAATCGGTATGGGGCACTGAACCTTCGGTGCTTAAGGAGGTACCTATGCCCTCATAGTCGAATATCCGGTTCTGTTGCTTCTTTCTGACAGTCAAGAGAGTCCTAGGTGTTACATAACTTGAACTAAACATCCTTCCCTATCCAAATGGTCCTTTGCTACTTGCTAATATCGATAAACATATATCGCAATCGGGTGACCCTTCAGATCTTGAAGTTCCGCCGAATTTCCTAAGTGTGATAAGATTTCCACCAAAAGTCTTGCACCACAAATATTACACATATTTTGTGAGTATAAAAAGATAACTTAAATTTACTTTAAATCAAAATTATTCAGGACTTATCTCAAACTCTCTAGACCACACAAACATCGATCAAGAGTTTTTAGGACAGGTACGAAGTATCAAACTGATTTTTGATGACATCTTTGATCTTGTGGACTTGTTACGTGGAAGGATAAAATAAGAAAAAAAATTATTGGCAGCTATATAATGAAATAAAATAGTAACTCAAATTAAAATAAGTTAAAATGTACTTGCATTGGGTGGTGCTTGTCATACCAGGCTCTACAGGAGCGAGATGGCCCACCTCGAAGATGGGCAGTGGAGGTGCTTTAACTCCCTTCTCTATTTGAGGGCTCATTACTGTTCACTCATTCAAAGACAAAAGTGTAATACACATCTTGTTCTTGTTAAATGAGTATGTGTTTTTGTGGTTTTCATGATATGTATGTCGTCATTCTACCACAGTCGGTTTAAAAGAATGTGACATGCATTCATCAATGTTTTTAAAAATGCGGTTTGAAGCTTGCTTCACAAGCAAAGCGAAGTGGGGCATATGACCCCCTGCATCACTTTGCTGAGGCGAGTTTCAAAGAGCCAAAGTTAATTTGCTTTTTGTTTTGCAATTTTAAGTTTTTTAGTTATAACAACAAATTATTAAAAATTATTTAAAATTTTAATTTGCAGGTTTATACTTAGTATTTGTCATCAAATTATGTATTGCACCACATTTTTTTTCCATTTTATAGCAACTTTTAAGTCATATTTTATATTTTGTAATTATTAATGAATGTATTTATACATTAATAGTTTTGTATAACCTATTAGCGCTTTGGGTAGTGAAAACACTGCTTCTCTCTATGCTTTGCGCTTTGAAGAAAAAATAAAGTCTTGCATTTTATGCTTTGATAACACTAGTATTCATTGGCACGATATCACACCACACCTAATCTTGTAACTCGTATCTAATAGAAAAATCTACCAAACATCTCTTGTTAACACTAATCTTATTCCTTTTCTTCAACCAAGTCAAGAAATATGGTTGTGAATGCTTCTAGGTAGTGAAGCTCAATTTTTTTCACTATTTGCGTAGACAAAACATTCTCTCAACTATATCTTTCTGTGATGAGACTGTGCACCTTTTCATTCATAGTATAATTGATATGCAAGAGTTGTATCTAAACCACTAATGATCCTTCCCAGGTTAAACCAGATAACTTGTTGTACGACAAGCATCTCATCATTGTCTACGTGTAACTGATACTCTTCTCCATTTCTCTCATCTACAGACTCTCCACTATCTACTACTTCCATTGCATTCTGCTCACTACATTAAATCCCTATTCTGTTTAGGCAGTTAGATGCAATGTGTCTATATCTTTTACCTTTAAGCATTTCATGGCTAGGAATGTCTTATGGATGTTGGTATGTTCAATCCTCTTTTTTTTGTGTTAGCTTCTTCTCATGGGAGATAAATCTTGGTACCCTGGTCAGTTTACTCATTTTACCCAACCCAATAATCAAACCTTATGTGAAGAGCGGAGTGGACCTAATGTTAATGTGCTTTTTTTCCACATTTCGGGCTAGGGTCTAGACATCTTGCAAAGTTCAATAAAGCTGTAAATGCATTGCATTGCATTGCAAATAAATGACTTTAATATTCAAAGATATCAGGACATGGTGTTCTCATCTAGTTCTACGAACTTATACTTCAATATAAACTATTGAAACTCAACGGCGTATTTAATTCCTGATAGATCCTTCCGCTATAAATGTTTATGTTAAAAAAATTTTCCTGTATGTAGTGTGCTGGGAGAAATTTGCATTGCATCTCCATCTGTCTTGGATCAGATCGTGATCATACTTTTGCTCTTATGTTGGCGCAAGCGCTTCAAATTCTCCCATCATAGTGAACACTCTTTTCAATTTAATGACCACTAACTTCACTCTTCCATCAAGTGGAACATATTTGTACTTGAAGGGTCAGTCGACTGTTTGAAGCCACACAATGAACTCATTTGGATTCATATGACCGTCAAAATCTGGTAAATCAACATTCACTCCAAAGTTATCATCTCTCCTTCAATATTTAATATCAAATCTAAGTCTTATCGGTTCTTCGTTGCTTTAGGCTTCTTGATAGAGAATGTTTTCTTCAGCTTTTACCTTTAGTTGGTCACCGATGTAATTGTGGTTGACTCTTCATGTTGTTTTCTTTTAATATCAATAAGCCACTATTGCAATTAGAGAATTACTCTTCGCATCTTTTCTATGATAAGTTCTTAAACATCCTTTTGAGGATTTCTCTTTAACTGCATGGTGGATCTCCTGCTTTTGGGTTGCAGCAAAGGTAAAGATTTTGGATCGAGGATTGGGTGAAAGCTGAAGGGGAAGAGTTTATAACCAGGATCTAGTCATGTTACAAGCACATTTTCTAAGAGAGTTCTAACATACTAGATAAGTCTAAAGAGAACAATATCTATTGCATAAAACCAAGCCAAAGTAGTCTCAACAACAACAAAAGGGAGCCTATTTAAATATCTCGCGGCAAAATAAACCCTAATTAGTAAGCCTAATAGGGCAAACTACTACCTCAAGTGGCTTGCCCAACCCAAGGGGGTTAGAAGTGTTGAACCGACCCAACAAGTGGATCGGGACTCCTGATTTTGGGCGTTATGCTCCACTCCCATGGGATGGCTGTGTGTCCCTCTTCTTGCTGAAGTTGGCGCCCACCGTGTCAATTATGGAACACAAGATGCATGCAGTACTGTAGTAAACTCAACTGGTATGATGTAACACATGCAGGTTACTTCTTCCACAATCCAACCTAATTAATCCATAACTTCAAACAACGCTGTGGGCAATTTCGAAGTTGAGGCTTGATGACAGGCGTGCTTGAATTGCTGTTTACTGACCTTCCATTCTATTTTTCTCCACATTTAGGTTCGTCTCTACTCCCCTCTCCAATCTATCCTCCTGGGAGATAGTTTCCTTCTTTAGATCTTTTCTTCTCTTGTTCACTAGAGTCTGAGTTTGCAGTTTAGGCATCTTTTAACAATGTGTCTAATTTTTTTTCATAAAAAATCCTCAGTTATCAAACAACCCGTGTCTATTTATGCTATGATCTCTCTTATTCCCTCTTTAGATTTCAGATCAAGTTCCCAAATTCAGCATTTTATGGTGCCCATTATTCAAATCCTTTGAACCGATGACAGTTGTTTTAAATTAGGGGCTTTACTACTACCCAATTTTTTTCCTTCTACTCTATGCTTTTTCTTTTTCTTTTGTTGTTGCTTTTTTAGAAACAAAATCATATGCACATATATATGGTTGACTTTATTGCCATATATACTCCTGTTTTTCTAAAACAAGCTGTTTATATCGTGCATTATTGATACTGGAGTTAACCCAAACTATGACGCAATAGACATATTTATTATGAGTTCAAAAATATGACGATGACTCTTCAACAACACAAACACACAAATGGTTAAGTCACAACGACGACTCCACAAAATAAGAATAAAAATATCACAAAAACACATAAACAAGCCATGAGGGTGAGAATGGCTGGTTTGGAAGGCCTGGAGGTGGCTGCGGCAATGCGGGGATGAAGGATGACATAGTGCTCTAGTAGGACGACCAACCGGTGGCTGAATGGCGGTTGCGGGTGGCTGGAAACAACTTCATCAAAGCATCAAATAGATGGTTGAATGGCTGGGGGCTAGTGGCTGGAAATAGGTTCAGCGAGGCTGCAAACTGCGATTGTAAACACGAACAACAAGGAAGCGGACTGGTGGCTGGATAGCTACAAGCCAACGACTGGAAACAGGTTCAACGAGATTGCAGGTCGGCAGCTGGAAATAGGAACAATAAGGTTGCAAACTAGGGTATGGATGCTTGCATGCCGGTTGCGGAAACAGAACCCGCAAGGCTGCAGGCTGGTGGTTGGAGGCAGGAATAGCAAGGATGTGGACTGGGACTGGATGGCTGCAGGCTGGTGGCTAGAAAGAGGGTCCGCAATAGACTGGCGGTTGGAGGGAGGAACAGAAAGGCTGTAGGAGGACTTGGCGGCCTCTGGAAGAGGGATCAAGCGTAAAAAAATACAACCTTGGACGACTTGCAGCCGGAGCACCTTCTCGTTGTTCGATACAACCCTTGAAAGGGATAAACATTTTAGAGGCCGCAAACTGAAATTAGAGATAGTTCAAGACTAAACCCTATGCAAGCAATCATCATAAATATATAATAGATGATATTAGATTTAAATAGAAGGAAAGGAAGGCGGTGGAATAGGAAGGCATAGAAAGGGAAATAAATAAAAATAGAAAAGGAAGAGAATAGGGAAGGAAGGGGGCCACACGTTTGGAAAGGTAGGATCCTTTCCCCTTTGGGCATCTGTTGTACTGTAGTAGCTATAGTACCGCATTTCGGTAAGCTCTTGCGTTAATGTCCTGGGAGTTGGGGAAGCTTTGACTTCATTTTTTGGAAGCTTCAGAGTTCTTGTAGTACGAATTCAGGTCCGCGACATTGAACCTAGCGGAAACATTGTATTCTCTTGGTAGAGGGATCTTGTAAGGGTTATCATTCCACAACACGTTTTGATAGAATAAACATGCATCTTTTTTGGAACATCCTGAGCTATATCTGCATATTTATGTAAGTTTCAATAATATTACTCTTGAGGCCTTAAGTTTGAAACCTGCTTCTTCCACTTCTCATACTTAGCGGAATGTAACTGATAAACAAGTACGTGCTTGGGATGAAATTTGTAGTACCGCGTCACTCTCAGTCGCAACCACTCAGGAGAGACCTCTTCTTATTCACTGACAAAACCTTGATCCCATTGAAGAATTTATTTCCCCATCAAACTCCTAAGACAAATTTCAAGGATGGGGTTCATCTCTCTTCTTTGTACATCTGATGATGGGTACCATGCTAAACTGAATCTAACTTTTAAATAACTCCATGTAATATTTCCGATGTGGCACAAAAGGGTCCCCTTTCTGACTTGTTGGACCTCCCTCAGTAGGGGCAACTTAGGAACGAGTCTATTTATCTGAATAGTTTGAATTTTCTTTATCTGCATTGTCCTGTGTCTGATATCGGCTCCTTAAACTCATGGCTTTTTTGGACATCCAAGGTCAGTTGCACTGATATTTCTCTCAACGCTTGCAAAATGCTAGCTTGAGGCACCACAATCTTATACTCTGCCGGAATGCCCATTACATCAGAGTCACTACCTTCTAGCACAACTACTGTTACCTCTATATTGGGGTCAACTGGAATCGATGGTGTCTCTTCCTCGTTGCTTGAAAATTTAGAATCCACCTGAAGTCTTCATCTTTTTCTTGAGCATTGTTTATTTCTTCAGCTGCTCCCTGACCAGCGAAAGCGATCACTCTCATGGTTGTACATTACGATTCACTTTACCCAAACCTGTAGTACCTGAAACACTTCTTGATCGTGACAGATTTAGGGATGCGGATTGGTTCCGCCCATTCTCTTCTCCGACTCAGTCTTCCCTCTAACTGGGTCAACTTGGATGTTCTCATGGGCGTAATTTGGCTGTAAGACCCTAAGGTTGAGCTCTGCTTGTAAGACGTGGTGATCGCTCAATGATGTGGTCTCTCCACTCCTAAAGGTAGAGTTTGTTCTTTCTGTCTAGTAAGTTAGTAGGAACTGACACTGGATCTTTCGCTTCATCTTGAGCTTCTCCCGTTCTCCATTTGCTGGCTCTTTTCTCGACCTCCTCTGATACTGGATTCCAAAGCGTCGTGGCCGATCTTTTGCATTACAAAAGTCCTCCCTATGGAAGGGATTTAGCTCGTCTTTTGCTCCCTTTCAATTTTCCAGGTTATGGTTAAGGGCATTCTCCCATTGGGTCCCATCATCTTTGCTAATCTCTGTTACAGACGAAGGATCTCTAGTTGTATCTCATCCAGGGTGGGTTCGGCAGGTATCTTCTCGAGGGCATGGTTAAGGTGTGGAATCTGCGGAAGAAGAGAAAAAAAAAAGAAGAAAGAACGAAGAAAAGAAGAAAAAAGAGAGGAAAACAACAAAAGATAAGAAAAAAATAGCGGACTTTAGGGTTGGGCTTGCTCTAATATTATATCATATATGAGTTAAGCTGAACCATGACAGGACAAACATATTTATTTCTGAATTTGAAAATGTAACGACGACACTTCAACAACGCAAATACACAAATGGTCAAGTTATAACGATGATTGCAAAATGAGAATAAAAACAACACAAAAACACATAAACAGCTTACGAGGGTGAGAACGACTGATTTGGAAGGCTTGGAGGAGAGTGCGGCAGAGCGGGGGATGGCGGCTGGTGTGCAGCTGGAAATAGGTTCAACAAGGCGGCAGATAGGTGGCTACAGACCTATGGCTGGAAACAAGTTCGACAAGTCTGTAGGCCGGCGGCTAGAAGCAGAGACAAAAAGGAAGCGAACTTGTAGTCGGATTATTGCAAGCTGACGACTGGAAATAGTTTCAGTGAGGCTGTAGGTCGGCTGCTGGAAGTATGAACAACAAGGGTGCAGACTGGGGGTCGGATGGCTGCAGGCCAGCTGCTGGGAACAGGGTCCGCATAGCTATAGGCTGGTGGTTGGAGGCAAGAAAAAACAAGGACGCGGACTGGGACTAGATGGTTGTTGGCTGATCGCTGGAAACAGAGCCCGCAAGGCTGTAGGCTGATGACAGGAGGAAGGAACAACCTTGTTGTAGGAGGACTTGGCGGCAGCTGGAAGAGTGGAACATGCAGAAATAATCACCACCTCAGACGAGTTACATTCGAAATACGTTCTCACTGTCAGATACAACCGTCAAAAGGGTTAAACACCTTAGAGGCAACAAATTGAAAACAAGATAAATCAAGATTATTCCCTAAGCAAGCAATCATCATAAATATGTAATAGATGATAGTGGATAGAAATAGAATGTAACAGGAGGATAGCATAGAAAAGGAAAGACATAAAAATAAGAATGGAATAGAAATAGGAAAGGAAAGGGCGACATATTTTGAAAGAGAAGATCCTCTTCTCTTTGGGAATTCAGCGTCTGCGACATTGTAGTAGTTACAGTGCCACAACCGCGGTACTGTAGTAACTACAGTACTGCATGCTGGTAAGCACCTGCATCAATAAGCATATCATATTCATTCGAAAATTTCTTTCGTTTTTGCTATTTGATTGAGATGATTGGCAAGATCTGAGGGGGAAGTATAGGTGGGGGTTAGGAGAGATGGTGGAAGTTGCAATCCCCAATCTCACCTGATAAATTGATTGGTTGCAACATACAAAAAGCATTGGTATTTATAGGGGCGGGACATGGACACTAGTGTGGAACATATCTTGGAAAAATATGAAGATACTGCAGCCATGACATACGTATTATTAATGCATAAAAACTATCGAGAAATATGTCAATCTTTTATTCTGTATAAAGCTAGGAAATACTTTTCTCGGTTAATACACTTTATTATAATTATAGTAGTCTAACTGGAAAGTCAATTTCTGCATCAATTATGAAACTTGAATAGCATCTTACATTGAGAAAAACAATTTAGAGATTGAGAAAAAAAGGGAATGAGGGCTAGACATGTAATTTAACTTGGTACGTTAGCAAGGACAGCGCATAACATATGCATGGATTTTGTTTAAGGTGTACCCAAGAAACTTCCATATTTATGGAGCATGATAAGTATTTTATTTTTATACTATCCATCTTTACGAGACATCTGAAAGAGGGGTTGGTGAGCTGGTATGAGAAACAAGCGGGATACAGTGCCTTAAAAGTCTTTAACCCAACAACTATGCCAAACAAAACAAATTGGGAAAGAAGAGATAAGACACTGAACGAGGAATTAATGAGGAGACTTAGTTAGGGATATTTGGCATTTTATGGCTTGAGAAGGTGTACAGCAGGTTCTTTTCCTCTACCAGCTATATAGCTTTATATTCAGCAAATAATATTATAATCAGCTCCCATCGTTGTGCACATAAATATGTTGACCCATATATGTAGTGAGGTGGGACAATGACCTTATATGATTGCTTAAAGGCTGTTAGGTTTCTCTTTTGATTTTTGTTTTTATTATTTATTTATTTATTTTATTTTGTTTTTTTAGTTGAAATAAAATATGTTTGGTGTGCTATAATATGTTTAGTTGTTTTTAAAACAGTCTAAATTACTTTCACATATTTTAAGTGTTTTGAAAAACAAATTAATTTATTTTTTAAAACAAAATTAAAATCATATAAAAAATATACTAAACAAACATGTTTTAAAGTAAATGAAAAAACAAAAATAAAAACGAAATCATAAGTGATTCCAAACGATCCCTTAATTTTCTTGTTATGGATGTCCATGTTTTATCCAAATGTAATTTTCTTTGAATTTGACCATTTTGGCACATAAGCCTATCACAACAGTACAGTGGTTGCAATTTTTTCCAATACGTTGGTTATTTTAATAGAGTTTTATATTGCTTTTTGATGCATTAGTTGTTTTAGTAAGATTTCATTCAAGTCATGGTTGGAGAATTAGTTGATAACAAGGGTTACTCACTTGTGGTTATTAAGGCAAATCAAGTAGGCAACTATTTGATGTATGATAAATATAAGGGTTCAATCCCTAAAGGGTATCTCAACTATATTGCATGTGATCAATTTAGTATAACAGAACCACATTTCTTCTATTTATTTCCTCCGTTCTACAAAATTTATCCAAAATGTTTTCTTAGTGATTAAATTGTGATCAATTTTGTTTAGTTGAGGGACTAAATTGTGGACAATTTTATATCATAGTTACTGTATGAGGGATCATTTTAGATCACTTTTTTATAGTGGAGTGACTAAATTGAAAAATTGTGACTCGGGGGCTAAATTTGCTACATATGATTGATTAGGGGGTTATTTTGAGAAATTATAACTAAAATCTATAACGTAGTTATGAAAATAGACTTGATAAGATAAACTGTGAGGACCAGTTGTTATATTAGAATGATCTTAAGATCACTATTAGATTATCTACTTATCTTCTAATGTCAATGTTTCCGTTGCATCTTTGTTCATCATGTTAACGTCATTAAAGATACCTCTACATGATATGTTTTTTGAATGCTTTGGCAATTTTTCTTTTGTAAGGTTGTATTAGGTAAAATCCACGTAGTAAACCAGTTTTACAACCTGTGGGTTGTGTAGAAGACTGGATTTGACCTGAATGATTTTTTTTCTTAATTCTATAAATAGAAGGAATATTTATTCTTTGTTTCCTTGGTATGGCAGGGAGTTTATTGCTCTTTGAGACAGCTTCTTGTTGATGGCTTTTTTCATGCCGATCCACACCCAGGAAATCTTGTGGCTACTGCCGACGGATCTCTCGCGTACTTTGACTTTGGTATGATGGGAGATATTCCCCGTCATTACCGTGTAGGACTTATCAAAGTGGTTAGCTTTCTTTGCACCATCATTCGAATGATATTGTGCGACTATACCTTTTTCCATCTTCTTAATGGACAATCATGGAGATTGTTGATGCACCTTAGCAATGAAGATTGTGAAAGCTTCAGTGTTATAGGCTTTTAGATGTAATTATTTCTTTTTTGTCGAACTTTATCATCATAAAATTAGACTTGCACTCATTTTAGCAGCATGCAGACATCCTTCATGCTTTCTTTTATTTCATGTTTTTCCATAGGGCATTGACATACATAACACACAATTTCTATTTATTTGCATATCTTACACCGAAACTCTCATATTCACATGCACAGCACTTTGTTGCTTCAGACTTATATATGAAAAGGTATAATTCATTTTTTAAAAGTGGTAATTGTGCTGCTTTCCATGTGAATTGAGTGCTATTTGTGAAAATATGAAAGTTTAGGTGTGAGATACATAAATGCATAAGAATTACGAGCTATGTAAGCAAAATTTTTTTTTTCTTCTTCAGTAGATATGTATGCAAGATGTTTTTACAGAGTGGATTAGCAGTCAGGCTCTTTAAACAATTAAGTGTTGGAGGGGGTGGGGATGGCCGGGGGTGGAATCTGCTACCTGACGGTTTTATATTCTTCCATCTTTTGATAGACAATTGATTTCTTTTCCCCATCTTTTAAGAAGTTCATTCTATTAGTGTTTGGTGAAAATGGTGTACACCACTTAGTTCATTGATTCATTCAGTTTGGCAGTTCAATAAAGTACTTTTGCATCCGTCACCATTGTTGGTTTAAAGATTAAGTTAGAAGTGGATGCAATGCCTTAGCCTTATTATTTAGCTACATGATCCACCAGTGCCAAACTAGGGGAGATATTTATGACCCTTTTTTTCCTCTTTGTCAACTTATGGTCTTGACTGTTATTTTATTATTAACTTTTGGCAATCATGTATTTCCATTTCCAGGCGGCCCTATATGTATGCAGATTTGCTTGACTTTTTGATTACTGATATCATTTTCTATCTATGATTTAAGTTTACTTGTAAAATTGTTACTCTGTATCTCCAGCTTGTGCACTTCGTTAACCGAGATTCGGTGGGCTTGGCAAATGACTTCTTTTCATTGGGATTTATTCCTGATGAAGAGGATACACAATTGGTTGCTGATGCTTTACGTGCATCTTTTGACAATGATAGAAGACTTTCAAATGATTTTCAGGTTTCTTTCTCGCTTGCTCATGTTTTAATTATTGATCTTTTTGACTCATCAATTTGATTCTTTTTACTTTTTTTCTAAAACTTCTTAACTGATTGCATAGCTTTTCTTGTATGATCTATCTGGTGGTTTTGAACTTAAATGCTATAATTAAATGCACTTTATTTAAATATAAATAGGAAATGCTAGAATTAAAATCCAGCTGATATTGAAATGGTCGAAATAATTGAAGAAATTATTCAAGTAGTTTGATTCACATAAAATTGGAGAGCAATTGAATTTTAGATGTGCCAAATTTGAATAAATCAAAAACGCCAACAAATTAGTATCAAATTATGTAATTGAAATAATTATAAGGACTCTACAAACCATAATCAGAACATTCAAGTTTCATGCTGGTATAAAGAAATTAGTTTCCCATAATAGGTTGATACGGTAGGTAACCCAAATCATAATAGAAAAACAATCATTACTTGAAGTAACTAAGCGGTTACAATCAATACACTTGAAAGGAAAAATATAAAAACACGACACCCAAAAATTAGAATTAGTAACAGACAAAACACAAATAGTCCAACTAGGGTGGGATCTCGGGGTTGTGGTGGTGATTGACAAAGGTTTGGCCCTTTGATGAGGTAGCAAGGAGTGGGTGAAAGCTGAAAAGTGCAGCGACAGCAAAGGATGTGGACGGTGGCAGAGAAAGGGAGGAGTTGGGCAGGGGCAACAAGCTAGAAGGAGGGGAATGGATGGTTGTGTAGTTGGAATCAGAAAACAGCAGGAAAGGGCTATTTTTGGGTTACTGTAGCAAGGGAAAATGTCGACGAAAGCAACAAGGGATGTTGGGAACTGCAAAGCAACAAGAGGATGGCTGTTTGGGTGGCAGCAACGAGGCTAGATGGTTGGATTGGTGAAACTGTAGGGAAAACAACAAGTTGCGGCTGTTTGGAGATGGCTGCAACAATGTATGGCAATCAGGAGTGACTTGTGGAGGATTTGGAAACAGATAGGGAAGATAAACATCACATCAGGAGAGTAATATAGCCAGAGCACCGCCCGAACTCTCGGATGCAACCCTCGAAGGGAGAAATAAACGTCTGAGGTTGTCCTAAGCCAAAACTAAATTTCAAACCCTAATACAACACATATATAGGAAAAAAAACTAAAAAGGATTGAAAGATAACAGAAAAGAAAGCATAAGAAAGGAAAATGAAAATGTTTGACCTCCTCTACTGCGATTGTGAATCTCTGGGTACTCTAAGAACTACATCAACACATCTGCGGTAACCTCCCACATCAATCTCCCGGAGTTGGGGAGGAGCTTCTACCACATTCTATGTCACCAGGCCGACTACTTTGAAGGTGGCAGAAGCGTTGTAATCTATCAGTAAATCATTCATGTTGTTGTTGGCATTCCAAAACACATCTTGATAGAATATGTATCCATCCTGTTTTGGCACAAACATAACTAGAACTATATGTGAATGAGTATCATCACGAACTAAGTCTCGAGCCATCAAATTTATAATTGGCTCATTCCACTCTTCGTACTCGCCCGACTGTATCTGATAAACAAGTATGTAAGGAAGAATCAACTCTGGGAGGAAATATATGGCCGACTGGGCCACACTGAAGTATAAATACTCAGGAGATGCCTCTTCTTCTTCTTCTTTGAAAAGACCTGAATCCCATTGTGGGATATTTCTTTCTACAAAGCTTCTAAGGTAATTTCCAACATTGTGATTAATCTATCTTGTCTGATAAGTTGTCGATGGGTATAATACTGAACTAAATTTAATAACCTAATGACTCCCTATGGGATTCCAGAAGAAACTTAAAAGATTCTCATCTCAGACATATTGGGCCTCCCTTAGTAGGGGCAACTCAAGATGTAGACTATATATCTGAAAAGTCAGAATCTCACTTATTTGGGTTTGCCCTGTGTTTGATATTGACTCCTCAAACTCATGGCTCTTTTGGAGATCCTCAATTCTACTGATGCTTCTCTCAACATCTGCAAAATGGTAGCTTGAGGCACCACAATCTCATACTCCACATGAATACATATTGCCATAAACTCACTATCTTCTAAAATAGTTATTGTCAACTCAATTGGAATTTCTCTCTTGGGTTCAACTAGAATTGTTGATGTCTCATTGTTGGTTGGAAGTTGAAAATCATGTCTAAAATCCTTACCTTCTCCTAAATCACTATTTATTTCTTCAATTGTTCCCTAATCAGTGAAAGTGATCGCCTCTCTTGGTTGTGCAATTCGATTCACTATGCCCAAACTCGTAACATCTGAACCAAATCTTCACTGGGACAAATTTAGGAATGCGGCTTGGTTCCACCTGTTCTCCACTCCTAATCAGCTTTTTCTCTGACAGGTCAGCTTGGATGTTCTGCTGAGTGTATTATGGTTGTAAGATCCTAAGGTTGAACTCTACTAGTAAGATATGATGCCCACACAATGATGTTTTTTCTCTACTTCTGAAGCTATGGTTTGAACATTCTGTCTATGGTAAACTGGTAGGAACTGACACCGCATCACCGCATCGCCGCATCTTTCTCTTATTCTTGGACCAGGTAGTAATCATATATTTTCCTTCACGCTAATGTATGGACTTCAGATTCTCTCTTTGGAAATGTCGTGACTAGGGTTGTCAAAACAGTTTGTTGTTCGCGAACAGCTCGTGTTCGGTCTGTTTGTTAAGCAAATAAGTCGAACACGAACAAATTTTTTGAGCTCAATTTATAAACGAGCTAAACGCGAACAAAGATTTGTCCGCTCGTGTTTGGCTCGTTAGACTTGAATTAATCAAATTATATATATATATATATATATATATATATATATATATATATATTTGTATGTGTGTCACCTTATCCATGCATGAAAAGATGTATTTCACCTTTTAAGAATTAAAATAATAGTATTTTTTAAATAATATGAAAATTTTGGTTGGTATTAATGTAAAAATCAAAATTTGTGGCTTGATATAGAAGAGAAAGAAGGAAATTAATCGCTTCGAAAGCTTGCAATTACGAACTATACTTATGAGACCGGACCATTGGGCGGGTCGAGCTTAGCGTTAGTTGGGCGGATTAGGGCTTTGACTAAGTCAAGACGGGCTTGGGTCGGGCCGAACCCGCTAAAGTTTTTTATTTTTTCATAGCCAAGTTCGTTCATTCTAAGTAGCCTTATGACGAGTCCATCGGTCCACCCTCCCAATGCCCAGGTCTAGTGGCTGGATTGGGGAAATTTAATGGAGGGCGGTCGGGAGCGACTTGTGGAGGATGTGGAGTGTCGGCCATTTTTTTTTCCTTCGTGATTTGAAAAACTGATGATTTTGTGATTTTAAAAATAATTTAAATATGAATATAATCATTTTTTGATTTTTAAAAGTAACATTTTAATTTTAAAATAGGTGAGACCAAACTAGTCTCACATTTTAAATAGTTTAGATGATTGAATACAATACTACATGTAATACACTTATTCCGAAGAATAAATAAATCACTTGTTATAGGGATTCAATCACCTAGACTAAAGAATTTGTGACATCTGTTTTGGTCTGCGAAATATTTTATAAAAAGGCCAACAAGCTCCCCTACCTAACATAAAAAATTAGATAGAGTTTATTTTTTCTGGGTTCCAGATTCCCTATAGAGGCAAATCCCTATAGTTAATTACATATTAAATGACTAGGAGTCACTTAAGAAAACTCTCGATTAAGATTAGGTGGTTTTGCCTTTAAGATTTCAAAGTTTAAGTTTTCACGATTGGACATGGAAAAATCAAATGGGAATGACTCAAAATAGGAACAATTATTTAAGGAATATAAAGGAAAGAAAAGTAGGGGATATCACAGATCTGGGGAAAAAAACCCAGGTGAACTCCCAACTATCCTATTGTTTGGCTTTGTCTTTGAAATTATGAAATTTGATATTTAAATCCTGCAAATTATTTATAATTTAGGACTTATGTTTACATAATATCGGACTGTGCAAATAGCCTAAAAAGATAAGAGGATTTACACTGTACCGCACGGTAACCTCGGAATCCTAAAGCGTTAGGACTTATAATTGCTCAACAGAGCTGTGCAAAAAGCCTAAAGGGTGATTCTGTGGGTTGTTATTTAAACTAAAGAAGGTGATAGGTGATGTGAATGTGTTTTGATGTTGCAGGTCCACCTTGAAGTTGTTCCTCGTCGTGTTGTCCACGATGTTTGCTCCAAACTCTTCGTAGTAGCACCTCCTGATTTAGTTTTAGTTTTAAAAAATGCTCCTAACCACTAGGTTATTCTATACTAAGGCATAGCGTAAAAACTAAGCAATAAAATATGCAATGTGAAAGAAAAGTAACAATGTACTGTGCAGTAAAGAGGAAAGACGATATAACATGCTGAAAGAAGAGTATAACGTGCTATAAAGAGTAGTATAACATGCTGGGAAAACAGTATATCAGGCTATGAAAACAATGTAACATGCTTTGAGATAAAATGTTGTAATATAAATTAAACCTATACACCTGGTAGGTTCATTGCTCCTTTAAATTTAGCTATTATGTGTTGTGTAAAAGAAGAAAGTACGATCTGCAAAAGACTTAACATAAACAAGTAAATCGTAGGAAAAAGACAAACAAATAAAACAAAATTCAATATCACATTTAAAGAATCAAGAATAGGAAATTTATATGTGATATTGGGAATATCCCCAATTGCCAGAACGATCTGAGTTTAAGACTCGAGCTCAAATCCCGGAGCATTTAGTTTCAATTTTGGTCAAGTTAAGGTAAGAATTTCATTATTTGATCTAATTAAATCAGTCATGAATCACAATCTAGTGCACCCTCGTGCCTAGTGTCCTAGTTATCTCATGAACTGGGGTCAGATGTCTGTCTTCTTAGGATGATAAACTCTCTCAAGGTGTGCTCCTAAGATCTAGGATGCCTACACTTTAGTTTGAACCTGAGATGTCTTAAAATGTCTAACCTCAATTAAGTGTCCCTCAACTAACCCTCAAACCTCTTTAGATTAAGCTAAACTCTCTTTAGATTTTATCACCTGGAAGATCCAAATCTTATTTATAATTTTATATACCTTTATCATTTCTCAGTATAATTAAATCGAAAATTCTCATTTTTAACTTGACCGTTAAAAAAAATAAAATAAACGAAAAGGACACCGATTCATTTTTTTAAAACCAAGTCAAATCAGTGAAGCTTAAAATAAAGTCTTGAATGTATCGGTCTAAAACGTTTAATTTCGTTAAAAAAAAAATGATCGGATCAATCCTGAGAAGGATATCCTTTCCAAGTAATTAAAGATTTCCAAACCCAACATAAGTTCAATTTATATCAAACTCGTGATTTCTCGAAATAATGTTTCTAGCAATTTTCATATGCCATAAAACAAGAAAGACTAAACCATAAGGAATAACTCTCTTTCTAAATTTCCAAATTTATGCCAATACTAATCTCCTTTAACTTCATCTTTAAAAAAAAATATCCCTTTTTCCCCTTTTATTCGGCGGCATAACATAACTAAATGGATGTTCCTTTTAGGTGGTTTTGACGTTCCGGACGCGCTGTCATGGTCTGTTTTGCCGTTGGAAGTCGTTTTGACGAATTCATCAATTTGCGTGTCAATTTTTTCATGTCGAAAATACGGCAATATGGGTGTGTCTTTTCCTACTAAAATTGGTGTCCCGGACGCGTTGGCGCAGGGTGGTCATCCGGAGAAGTTTGCATTTTCATCCGTCCTTTAGACTCAATTGAAAACCAACCTCATGCAATTTTGTGAATTTTGTGCCTTTGGTGTGTGTATGTGACGAAAAAGTCGTGACGATGTTTTCATAAGGCTTGGAGTCCTATTAGGAACTTTTTCCTTGAGTCTTCACAAAATAGCCCATAACCGCTCGTTCATAAGACGATGATCTTGTGCCATAAATGTTAGACATCAAAGAAAAAAAAGAAATTTTTTAGAACTTCTAAAAAGTTGGGTCTCAATTCTAGTTTTTTAAGATGATCAATAGGAACTCCTAGAGCTAGATCCTAAGACCTTAAGAAAAAGAAATGACCTAAAAAATGAGGTCAACATGGAGAAGGATAGAGAAGATAAACACTATTCGCGAGAGAGATATAGCTGGAGCACACCCTAAGATATAGCCCTCAAAGGGAGAAACGGACGTCGGCGACTGCTAGAATTCTAATCCAAAAATTAATTCCAAACCCTCAAAGAGATCTACTTTTTCCACCATTTGAATATATTGTCTTGTTGTTCCAGAATCAAGAAAAGTTTCCTTACAATCTTTTGCCATCTTATTCTGTTTCTTAAAGTTGTGCTGCTGTTCAGAATTTCTAAATGATCGTTATGAACTTCAAATTTGATTTTGTGGAAACGTACAAACGCAACATGCAATTCTTATGCATTTTGATATCTCACATTAAACTTTCATATTACATAGGTAATATTTTGTTGCTTTAAACATATGCATAAAAAGGTGGATTTCAATTTCAGAAAAATGATAATAGTACTATTTTTAATATTAAAGATTTGACTGCTATGTGTGTAACTATGAAAGTCTAGGTGTGAGATGTAAATACAGAAGAGTTGTACGCTATGTATGTAAATGCCCCTTAATTTTGTTTGTTTTGTTAAATTTTGGAGGTAAGAGTATTGATAAAAAATCCTATGGTATCTAAATTGTTTTTGTTTGCGCATCGAACTGCAGGGTGTAATGAGCCAATTGTATGATGTGATGTATGAATTCAACTTCTCACTTCCTCCTGATTATGCTCTGGTAATAAGAGCACTGGGTTCTTTGGAAGGTACCGCCAAAGCATTGGATCCGGATTTCAAAGTTATTGAGAGTGCATATCCTTTTGTTATCGGAAGGCTGCTTACAGACCCCGATCCTGAAATGAGAAAAATATTAAGGGAGCTTCTTATTTGTAATGATGGCTCAATTAGATGGAACCGGCTTGAGCGGTTGGTATGTCATTTCTTTTTTTGTTGATTATTGAAAATTTTCTTGCTTTGTGCGTGCCTCATGCTTCTATTTAACCTGGTCATCACTTTTTTATTGGCCAATTTGTATATGGTTCCATCAGTTTTAGCTATTTGCAACTAGGTCATCTTAACTTTCCATCCACTAACAAAAAATAAATAAAATAAAATAAAATAAAATAGAAAAAGAAAAGGAAAAAAAAAAAACTTTTCATTAAACAACTAGGTTTTCTTAGTTTGATTTGTTCTAATATCAACTTACCGTGTATGTGATGAAAATCCCTGATTTCCCGTGACGTTTCTTCCTGTCACTTGCATGCTAGGAATGAAAAGTGTCACTGATCTTGTTTTTTAGTTCATTTTTCTGGTGGGCATAAAAGCTTTGTGGGAACTGAAGCTTTTGGAAGTTAGGGCTGGGGCAGTTTATTCAGTTCACTGAACTATGTTCCTTTTATGAAAGTATTTGGATCTGCAGTTGGAAAATGATAGAACTGTGCGGAAACATCCAAAAATTAAGACCTGTTTGAGGTGTTATTCAGAATGCGAACATGCAAGAGGAGATGTATGCAAAGTACTCTTGGAAGATTTACCTACATACCATTCAATTTCTATGTATTTACATATCTAAACCTAAATTCAATTTTTCATACAGACCACCTTAAAAAATAAATACAAAAAAACAAAAAAAATAGAAAAATAAAAACATACCAACCGACCTTTGCATGAAAATGTGTATTTCACATTCTAAAATTTAAAATGGTGATACTTTTTATGTGATATAAAAGATTGGGTGGTATGAAGGTAAAAAAGAAAAGTTTAGGTTTTAGATATGTCAATACATGGGAATTGGCTGGTATGCATTTAAATGCCCCTAAGCACCCGTTACCCTTTTCTATAGGGTGGTCAACTCATGCAGTGTGCCAGAATTCTGAGCGGATTTCTTGAAGTTGGGAGCTGCAAGCCTCTAGTAGCTCTCAATATGTGAAAATTTACTTCAAAACTTTATGGAGTGTGGTAACGGTGCAAAAGGAGAAGCATTTATTAGCTAGTAGCTTCAGATTATAGTTAGCCAAGCATCAACCAATATTTGATATAAGTTTGAGGCAGCTTGCTTTTTTTGGTTTGCCTCCTTAGTTGTAGTTAGAGATGTAAATAAAATGATTGGCTCTGAGTATTTCAGGTTTTTGTCTCTTTTTTTGGACCCCATTCACTTTTAGTTTTTCATCTATGGATTGTTTACAAATCTCTATTGAGTTGCTAGCAGACTCTTATCTTGCAAAATAACCTTAATCCTATCTACTTCCACTATTCCTTAATTTCCTGCACCAGATACTCAGGTGTTTAAATCATTGTCTTCCTTACATTATGCTTTCCATTTTCTGGCTGCTTCTGTTATTCCGTGATTTGTTCTTTTACCATGAGCCTAGAGGCAAATGCATAAAAGTAAATATTATTACATACAAGCATATATTCTTTATATATTTCTTGTGCACGTTTTCCGGGGATATTATGTAACTGATGTGATAATTGTTAGTTTCATAACGGTATCTAATGATATGAAATCAAGCCAAAGTCCTAAAACATATGTTTAACAACATATTTATATTAAAGAAGCCAAAATAAACCTAATATTATCCTAAATAAACTAAATAAGGACCTGAGAAACTTTTGTCTATTCTTCTATTTGCAGTTGAGCTCGACTCCCAAGGGGACCTGCTAGCCTTTGGGGCCTTGATTTCTTGAACCAATCTAGTTGGGACTCGTTCCCTCATCTCAATTCCGTTTAGGCTGAACACAAAAGATGCTTGCATCTTCTCTCGAAGTAGGGAAGGATCCATCATCATCATCAGGTGCATCTAGATCCTTGTAGTTGTTGACCTCATTTTTAGTGAGGTCTTAACTTCCTACTCCCAGAACCTAAAATCTAGCCTTAGGGGTTCCTTATTGACCATCCTAGCGGACTAGTAATGGAGTCTACCTCCCATAGAACTTCGAGCCACATCTTGACTCATTTTTGTGCAGTTCTCACATGAGTAGTCTCAAGCACTCGACTCTTAGTTGCAAAGGCTAAGGACTAACATGTAGAGAACCTGAAATGAGTAACCATAGGATCAGACGGCCATAAGTGAACCCATCATGACTCGAACACTCGCGAATGCCGCAATTCACACACTCGCTACACACGCATGAAGTTGACACTTTTTTTAGTCCGACCGCCGGCAAACTTGTCTGGACGAGGCCGTATGGCGAAACGAACCACGTCGACGCGTCCGGAATATCAACTTTATCTAGGAAGGACACCTATATTGCTAGGGTCACGCGCGCGCAAATGACACGGAAATTGATGCGCATTCTTTTAGCGGGACGCGGGCCCGGGCTCAACCCAGGTTCGACTTGGGCTAGGCACCAGCTCACAGATTTTGAATTTTAAATTTCAAAATTCAGGCGGGTTATTAAAACTGATATTAATTGAAAATAATTTTGTGTTATTATTTTCCAATTAAGCCTCCTCTGCTCATGGAAACTATTCAATTCCCCGCCAAAGCTCTCAGGTAACGGCTCGCTCATCTTCGACCATACAAATTAGCCCCTGATCTTCCCCGAAAAGGATTCCTCATTTGATTATTCCTCGCTCTCCCCCGTCTCCCATACCGAAGCCATCTCTGCTCGATCCCTTCTCTCGCACCGAGGTCGTAGAGCATCCCCGCTCTCTGCTCGATCCCGTCTCCCGCACCGAAGCCGTCGCTGCTCGATCCCGTCTCCCGCACCTAAGCCACAGACCCCGCTTGACGCCCCCGCCTGCTCGCCTCTTCCTTGCATCGAGAAGCCCGCTCTCTGTTCGATCCCGCCTTCCACGCAGAATCGCCTGCTCGCCTCTTCCTCGCTTGAGAGAACCTTGTTCCTCTCTGCGAATTCCGAAGCCCTCGCCTCTTCCATCTGCGCCAGAATCAGTCGCCTGTTTCATCCTCGCCTCCTTCTCACGATTGACTTCTCTGTACCGACGCTCTCTCACACTAAACGATCCCAGCCGAAACTGCTACAACTCCTCTCCTTAAGGTAAATAATTTCCTCTGTAACATTTTTTTT
Source organism: Phalaenopsis aphrodite (assembly GCA_003013225.1). NCBI lineage: Eukaryota > Viridiplantae > Streptophyta > Magnoliopsida > Asparagales > Orchidaceae > Phalaenopsis > Phalaenopsis aphrodite. Next base: position 1,017,626 of record NEWO01000027.1, read on the forward strand.
ATCTGAAAATTGGGTGATGGATTTATGGAATGAAATTGTGAGGTTTTCTGCTCTTTTTGATTGGGATGAAAATTTGGATGTTAGATATGTAGAATATAAGGATTGAGTGATACCTATCAAAATTTTCATGAATTTGGATGTTAGATATGGCATGCACGCAAATTTTCCATGTATTTATGCTGCTAATTGTTTAAGTAAATTAACAAAGTTTTCATGAATTAAATCTTAAGATCAATCTGATTTCATTATTTACAGTGACTCTATTTGAAATTATTTTATGTTGAGTACGCCCCTTCATGCATATGTTTATGAAATTGATACTAAATTTTGGGTGTTAGGGATGTAAACGCATAGCACTTGCATGAGGTGCACGTAAATGTGTTAAAGGATTAAGATTGTCGTGTTGTGAAAATGAGCCTTGCTTGTGGTTAACACCAATCATTATGACCACCCAATTTATATGTATTTACATGCCTAACGCCTAAAGTTTATATTTTTTTTACAAACGTACCACTCAATTGCCATGTATTCGCATATCTAACACAGTAGTGTCAATTCTTACACGCATATCATACAATGTTTATATTTTTTGCATGCCCAGAACTTAAACCTTACATCTACACCACTCAAATCCTTAATTTTACAAAATAAGTTCCTCTTTTTTTTTTAAGGACATCTTTTCATGCTTAGAATTCATTCACTTCTTTGGGATTGTTTTATTCGCTGTTTTGGAAAGGGATTTGGGGACTTTTAAATTTTCTTTTGGGACCATTTCAAAGAGTTTTGTTTTGTTGTTTGGAGAGTCGAAAGTACTGGAAAGTACTTGAAATTTGCTGGAAAGTATTCAAAAAATTACTAGGTGTTGTCCAAAGATTTAAAGTGTTGTTTGGTGATGAACAAGTGTTGTTCGGTGATAAAAAACTACTGTTTAGTGCTTAAAACTGCTGTAGGAAGTTGTAGAAAGTGTCGAAGTTGTTGCTTGGAGTCGTCGATCGCTGTAGGAAGCTGTAGGAAGTGTTTAAGTCGCTGCTTGGAGTCGTCGATCGCTGTAGGAAGCTGTAGGTAGGGTCCATGTTGCTGTTTGGAGTTGCCGATCGCTGTAGGAAGCTGTAGGAAGGGTCCATGTTGTTGTTTGGAGTTGTTAATCGCTGTAGGAAGCCATCTAGTAGCTGTCCACCACTATTTGGGTTCGTAGGAAGCCACCTAGGAGCTATCCACCCCGATTTGGGTTCGTAGGATGTCGCCTAGTAGCTGTCCACCACAATTTGGGTTCGTAAGAAGCCACTTAAGAGCTGTCCACCATTGTTTGGAAGCCATCTAGTTGCTGCCCACCTCTGTTCGAGTTCGTAGAAAGTCACATAGGTGCTGCCCATTGCTGTTTAGGTTCATAGGAACTCATACAAGCGTTATTCGAAATTTCTAGCTGTTGTTCGGAGTCTTAGGATCACCGTACACACTTGTTAGTTGTTTTCTGGAGCCGTAGGAGATCGTAGGATCACCATACTAGCTCGCTAGTTGCAGTCAGGAGTTGTAGAAAACATTAGGATCACCTGTTTGGAGTTCGTAGTTGTTGCTACAACTTGTTCTATTGTTTACTGTTTTTTTTTCCCTGCAATTCATTTAAATTCCCTGCAAATTATGTGTGTTTTGTGAGTTAAACATACAACAGGAATAGCAGCAGCAGATACGTCACGTACGCATGTACATTTTATTTATTGTTTTTTTATTGCAATTACTCATGCTCTAACACATTATGCAGGTACTGAATACAATCTTACTTTCAAAACAAAACTTTTTTTCAAAATTGAACAACATTTTCAAAACAAATCAAATAAAAAAAAACATAACACATTCATTCAAACTTACGGGAGTCCCTCGGATGAGGTAACCCACGGTTGCTAACGAGATCTCCCCGGTTTAAATGGGTTTCACAACTCGTTTAAACTAAGTAAGTTCAAAACAAAATAGTGATACCGGAACGAGGGAACCGTGAGATCCTAATCGGTGTCACTCTAATCAACTTGAACCCCCCTAATGACAACCAAACTGAGACATTGAAACACACCTGGTAAAACTGTTTGAACTTTAGACTTTAGAACTTTTACTCCGACGAGGAACTTGGAGCAACTTCGTGGGCAGCACGGCAAGGAGTTTGGAGCGCACTACAGGTGGAGGTGTTCGTCATTCTACAACAGCAAAATGAGTCTACACCAACTAAACTTTCCTAGTTTAAACAACCTATAGGATTTTGAGGTAGCTCGCCTAGAGCGACGTAAAACCTCCCTCGCTTTTAGGCACATGCACAACCATGTTGTGCATCGTAAGTACTAACTCGCCTTAGGTTCTGAGGTTGTCATCCAGAATGACGTAAAACCTCTTATCTTTGCGGGCTATTTGCATAACCAGTTATTATGCAAGTGTAAGTATCAACTAATAAAATTGACGGGATTTAAAATTCAAATAAAATTCTTTTAAAACACAGCCACGCAGTAGGATAGTTTGGGAGCTCACTGAGGATTCCCCTCAAAATCTGTGACATCCCCTACCATTTACTTCATTTAGACTCCTGAAAGGATTGTTCTCACTTGAGTCACTCCCATTTGTTTTTTTCCACGTCCTACCTTAAAAATCTAAACTTTGAATTCTTGAAAACTAGAATCACTGATCATTATCGAAAGTTTTCTCAAGTGACTCCCGTCACTTGAGATATAATTAGTTATAGGGGTTTGTCTCTATAGGGAACTTGGAACTCAGGTAAAATAAACTCTATTTAATCTTTGTATTAAATAGGGGAATTTGTCGGTCACATATAAAAGGTTCGCAGACCAAATGAATGTCACAAATCTCTTAATTTGCAGGATTGGGCATATTACCGGGGTCTACACTTTTCTCTTGAAATGTGTAGTATTCAGGGTGTGAGACACGATTATGCAAATTATTGGACTAATGAGATCCATTCGGTCCTATTTTTCAAAAATTAAAACATACTACTTTTAAAACTCAAACTATATATCTATTAAATTAAATTAAATTTCAAAAATTATTTTCACATTCATATTTTAAAAAACTTGACCGACAGTATGACGATTAATCAGCAACATTGTAACATAAATATTGTTTTCTCAAGGTAGATTGATCTTCCATGCATTATCATTGATCTTCCTAAAATCTCTGAATGTAGCAACAGTCTTTGGTTTGAGCTTCTCAAATGAAACTGCAGAAAATCTCTTCAATTTAATTCACAACAAGTCAACTTTCTTGGAAACCATAACCTTCCTGGACTTATTATGCCTTATATTTTTCTCTTTTGCTTGCTCATGTTAATTCCGAGTCTTTCTGACTCTAGTCTCTACATCAGTACTTAATTGAAAGTATAGGTACTAACACCAAAGTTGCGAGAGGATTTTGCTCAAATTTAACTTGATGGAGAATCAAGTCTTATTGCCTTATTTCTTACTCACAAAGCACTTGAGGAACCTTCATCTATCATTCTATGTGCAAGTTAGCTTTTGAGCTTAACTGAAGTTTCATACCAAGCTTATTCCATAAGGTTCTCAAAACATGACTCAAAATTTCACATCTTTATTCAAATTGATGGTTTGACATACCATGAAGACGAATTATCTCTTAGAAGTAGAGATTAACAATGTGTGAAGATCCATAATCTTGTGACAAGGTATAAAACGTGTCATAATGGAGAAGTGGTTTATTACTGTCATAACAGAAATACTGCTTCGTTGTGTCTGACAGAACCCCACAAAAGTCCATATTCACTTCCCCCTAAGGTAGCTCTGGAATAGGATGGGGAGTATAAAGACATGTATTTTGTCCAAGAGTCTTTAGTTAGTTGGCACTCCTTGCATTGTTTGATGTCTTTCAACAGCCTTTGTCAGCTTTGGCTAAAAAAAAAATTGTTCTCTAGGAAAAGAGTTTTATCCCTTTCAAAATATCTGATCATTCCTCTATTTTGACATTTCTATATAATAGTATTCTTGATTAAACTCATAGCAATTCTCAACCAATTCTAGGAGAATAAATACCCATCGGATCTATGATACTATTGGTAGGGTCTCTCTTAACTACAGTTCCAAATCTCATGAAAGTTCTCATCAATGGTACTCAGATCATTTAACAAATCAAGTCCAACTACCTTTGACTACATAGTGGTTCGATAAGCGACAACAACTCAAGGCATCAGCAACCCCAACCGTCTCCAACTAATACCATAATGAGATGAGTGAGATGAAATCCATGAATCAACATACACGTATAAACATTTTATATAGATCATTTCATCTGCATTTTTACATCAGTCAATATAATTATATAATAATCAATATCTATTATAAAAAATTTAGACATGCAAAGAGTATATTCAGTACGAAGAAGTATTCAATAAAACATGTAAATCATTAATATTTAATGATAATGAATCCAAAAAATAATAATATTACATAACGGGGAAATATGAGTATTCACATAAATTCCAGACGAATTGATTTTCAATCTTTTTATTCTTGCTTTGTTTTCTTTAATTTGATACATAAAGAAAGTGTTCATCATAATTAATTTTATATTTAGCTCATACTTTTATATCTAAATTATCATTAACTTTTTATCATCCAATTTAATACAGTGCACTAACCCTAACATTCACATTTCTATTAATTTGTACATAGGGTTACAACACACACAAACTAAAAATAACATCACCAACACAAAATGTCATAACAAACACCTCAAGAGTGCTTCACAAGGGTGGTAGAGGTTTCTAGGTGGATCGAGATGACTAGCGGGGGTGGCGGCAACAAAGTCGAGGTGAGAAAACTGTAGGAACAGCTAGAGGATTGGGTGTCCTATGCAGCTGCAACAATAAATTGGGGCAGAAATGCCAGGAACAACAATGGTTAGTTGTTCCGGGGCGGCAGCAATAAGGATGGGTGGGTTGGCAGCGATGTAGCAAAGATGTGGGTGGTTTTGGGTAGCAGGAAGGCGCAAGACGGCAAGGTAGACTGCTGGAAATAGGAACAAGGAAGATATAATCTCCACCAGGGAGAGGGATACAGCGTGAGAACCATCCTAACCGTCAGATACAGCACTTGAGGGGGGAGAAGACTTTACACAGGAAATCTGAAAGAATACTACACCAAATACTAACCCTAAACTCAGAAACAAGCATATAGATAGACTCCAAACAAGAAAGAACAGAGAAGGGAAGAGGAGGAGGAGGGTTGGCGGCATTGCCACCCTTGCTAAAATGCCGCTCGATTGAGTTGTATGCAAAAAAGGTAGAATGACAGGCATGGGAGGTCGCTCTCCCTGTCAGGGATCTTGCGTGAGCCGCTAGGCCCAATATTCCCCCAGCTCGGTCTTCAATAGACCGGTCGGGGTCAGTGCGGGAAATCCCACTCTCACATCCACGTTAGTCTCTCGGGATTGGGGAAGCTTTTTTGTTCATTTGTCGAAACTTCATATTCCTCGTGACATGGCGTCAAGTATCCTGGTAGGTCGATCATGTCGGCGTTGTCATTCCATAATACATTCTGGTAGAATAGGTATTTGGCCTCTTTTGGTACATCATGAGCGGGACCCGCATATAGAAGTGTGTTCCCACAATGCAACTCTCGAGAACTTACATTTGAAATCTTTTTCTTTCACTTCTCGTGCATAGCGTGCAGTTGTTGAGTAACAAGTATGTGAGGAGAACTGAATTATGGGATGAAATCTGTGACAGATTGTGCTACTCTCACTAGCGACCACTTAAGAGAGGCATCTTCTTCAGTGAAAGGACTTGGATCCCATTGAAGAATTTTGAACCCCCTCAAGCTCCTATGGCACATTTCAAAGTTGAGGTTCATTCCTTCTTTCTGGACATTTGCTAATGGGTACTTTGCTAAATTGAATCTAACATTTGAAATACTCCTCGTAATATTCCAAGCATGGCAAAAAAATGGGTCTATACATCTAAAAATTTTGCAATTCTTTGATCTGTGGTGGCCTGGTATCTGTGGTCGTTCCTCAAACTCATTCCCTTTTTAGACATCCCAAGTTAGGTCGGCTGATTTTTCTCTTAAAGTCTGTTAAATGTTGGCTTGAGGCACCATACTCTCATACTGTTGAACTGCCCATTACCTCAGAGTCACTACCTTCTAGAGAAGTCACTGCTATCTTTGTTGGATTCTCTATCTCCGGGTTAACTGGAATTGGTAATGTCTCTTGCTTGTTGACTATTAGTGGAGAATCCTCTCTGTCGTCGTCTTCTTCTTTTGGATCAATCGTTTCTTTGCCCAATTTTTCAATAACACCCTGCTCAATGAAACAAATCTCTCCCCTGGTTGTGCATTCTATATGTGACAGACTTGTCATGTTTTCTGGTTATGACAGTCTTGTAGATTGGTTTCGTTGGATAGTAGCAAGGGGGATCGCTTGGTATTGCGGTCTCTTCACTTTGGAAGCTAGAGTCTTTAACTTTTGGCGGTGGTAAGTTGGGTGCAACTTGCGCCGTTTTTCTCGCTTCATTTTCATATTTTCTCGTTCCCCCTTCAACTTTCGGATCATGGTCGAGATTAGCCTCCCATTAGATTTCATTTTTAATGTTTGTAATCCACCACCAAAATTGTAGGATCTCTCGCCGTATCTCTTCCCATGAAGGCTCGGGCATGTATTTCAATGGTGGCATTGTTGGGGATTAGAGAATAGGAAAGAAAAATTTTGATGGGGTTAGGGTTTGGGTTTTGGAAATGATATTTAGTGGTAGGAATGAAAGTTTTGGTTTATGGCGGATGCTAGGGAACCTAAGGATGGGGCTAGGGTTAGATCAGCTCTGATACTATATGATACAAGAAAAATAAGTCCCAAACCACAAGAACAACTTTTATTAATAGGGAAATAGGGTTACAACACACAGAAACTGAAAATAACATCACCAACACATAAAACGACGCAATAAACACCTCGAGAGTGCATTCTAAGGGCAGTGGAGGTTACCAGGTGGATCCGAATGACTAGCGGAGGTGGCAGCAGTGAAGGCGAGGTAAGAAAACTGCAGGAACGATTAGAGGACTGGCTGTCCTGTGCAAGCTACAACAATAAATTGGGTCAGAAATGTCAGGAACAACAAAAGTTAGTTGTCTCGGGGCAGTGGCAGCAAGGATGGGTGGGTTTGCAGCGATGTAGCAAAGATGCAGGCGGTTTGGGGTGGAGGAAGGTGCTGAACAGCAAGGTAGACTGCTAGAAACAAGAAACAGAAACAAGGAAGATACAATCACCATCGGGGAGATGGTACAGCTGAAGCTTCATCCTAATCGTTGGATATAACCCTCGAAGGGGAAAGAAGACTCCACATAGGAAATCTGAGAGAAGCTTGCACCAAAAACTAACCCTAAACTCAGAAACAAGCATATAAATAGGCTCCAAACTAGAAAGAACAAAAAAGGAAGGAGGTTTGGTGGCATTGTCACCCTTCATAAAATGTCGCTTGGTCAATTGGGATGCAGAAAAGGCATGAAGAGAGGCGCGGGAGGTCGCTCGCCCCGTTAGGGATCTTGCCTGGGCCGCTCAACCAGAGATTCCCCCGGACCGGTCTTCAACTCCCGCGTCCACACAGGGAAGCTCCGCGTCAATTTAATATTTCACAGTTTTTGTGATTTATTAATTGAGGAAAATTAAAATAAAATTCAAACTTAAATTTCTATAATTCTAAATTTTTAATTAGTCATATCACTTCTTAAAATTTTATTTTTGCTAAACTATCCTAGTTTCAATAATTTTTATATTTATTAAAATCTTCTTTATTAAACTAATTAATTTATTGAATGGCTTTGAATCATATATTAGCTTTTTACTTTTCCCATCTCTGTCCCCAATAATCGACTATCGTTATTTGATAAAGTCCTAACCAAATCTAGCAAATATTGACCCAAATTGGGAATTTGTAACTGTAATGAATTTATGAATGTAATAAAAAATACTTAATTAGAATTTCATCAACTCAAACCTTGTTTGTTGTTCAAGCAACACGTTCGAGCTACTCGAACTCGTGTCATTGCGAGATTCACAATCGACAAAAGGCCACATCACCACCTTGCTTGTTTTCTTTGCTTGTATGTTTGTGTCACTGCTTTGTGTGTCATTGCCTACTCAAGCCTACGTCACCATCTTCTCCCAATTAATACAAGGACCCTATGTGTGTGATCGCTCTGCTGGTATTCGTGGTTTCACTTTTGCCCTTTCGTGCCGCTTAAGCTCAAAAATGGCTTGAATCTCCCTTTTTGTTTGCTCTCTCCTTCACTATCTCTTTATTTCTTGCTCAATTCGGCTGCACCTTCTTTTTGTCTGATTTTAAAGGCACGAAACCTGCCTCCTCCCTACTTGATTCATCTCCTCCTTTAAAAAAATATGAAACCATGCTAGCCAATTTTAAATTTCTCGAGCATTACAAAAAGATCTATGAGCCGATTTAAATAAAAATAAACAAATTGTTGACAAACTATAAATATCTAGGAATCTATTAAAAATATTAAGGATAACATATCTAATATGGAAGGGTGTGTTTATTGTGTGTTTTTTGCCTAATAAATAAATTCCCCTTACATTTTGTTTCTTAAACAATACAAACTTTTGTTTAATTGCGAGCACTCAAATAAAGTTATTTATGTGTTAGATTTTCGTGCAATACTAAGATATTAATCTCTCACTCTACCCTTATAAATTTTGTAGCGCACAACAATTTATTTATTCTATTTGCAACAATTAAGGGATCGACAAGTATTGTAACCTTGTCTTCTCCAATTAATAAGAAGAATAAAATTCTATAACTTGAAAATTATAGTGGCTTATCCCAGCTTGGTTAAGCCGTGTTGCTCTTTTGCCTCTAGGATTTTCTACATAAAAGTTGTGACGCATCCTTTTTCAACTTTTCTTTTATTTGTGTGTTTGATTTTCGTGCAACATTAAGATATTAAAGTTTCACTTTACCACCATGAATTTTCTAGTGCTTAATAATATTAAAAATCTATTAGTTACCAAAATAGGTGCAACTTAATTAACCTAGCTTTACCTATTCAGTATAAGTTGCTCCAAAAATAAATCTACATCAATAAATATCATTGGGGGATACAACTTATAATATCAAACCTTCCCTTATAAATTAACTAATAATTTCATTTAAATCATTTTATCATTACAAAGAAGAATGGTTGTGATTAATTGGATTATACTACCTAACCTAACAATAAATAACAACAATCTTTAAATTACCATATGTAAAAAAATTAGTGAATCTTCCCTCAACTATTTGAGCAAAGAGGAAGTGAGAGTGCTTCAATAGTAATAAGGAGAGGGGGAAGGCAAGGTTGAGGAAAAGAAAATAGAGAAAGAGAGGAAGAAGAATCAAACATTGTTCTTGTTTGATTGCAGAAGAATACGATCAGGAAGGTCGACAGCTATCTCACGGTCAAAGAGGAAATAGGTGTGGGAGATGACTGCTCCATTGAAGGTGTTCGCATCTGCCAAGAAAGGGTAGAGCTATTTCACATGGATCCATCTCCTTAAACAAAAATCTGATTCTCCCAACTCTATGCAAAGATTTTTTCATATGTTTAATTCTCAATTGATAAAAAGATCATTGTGTTTCAATCTAATAATACGAAGTAATAAAATCTCATTGAGTTTTACAATGAATAAAGAGTCTTACATCAACAAATTTGTGTTGACACTCCTCAACAAAACTTTGTTGTGCAGAGAAAAGAGCCTTTTATTTTCTATAGCACAAACCTATTCAATTCTGGAGTGAATGCATGCCAATCGTTACATCCTTGATTAATAAAATACCATGCCTCCTCCAAAATAGCTCACCATATTAGTTATTATACAATGTATTGTTGACTACAATTTTCGAGTATTTGCTTGTTTAGCCTATGCATCAAAATTAAACATACAAAGAACAAAGTTCCTATCTAGATCACGTGCTTGTGTCTTCCTGTGGTGCCCCTCATGGACAAAGGGTTATACACTATATGATCAATAAAAGAAACAAATATTCATCTCAAGAGACGTCTTCTTCCATGTTGTTGGGTGAGAAAAATATATAAAAGCATGTATCATATATCTCCTTAAATCGGTCTGGATGATGAGGCACATAGGTTGAAACAAGGGGTTGAGAGTAGGACCAATTAACTCTAATATAGTTCATGACATTCAACTTCGTTAGTAGATGAATTCATAGATGGTACGGGGAATTAACTCTTTGATTTTCTTGTGAGAGAGTATTGAACTAAGAGAAAAATCAATTCGAGAGAAATATTGTCAGTTGGAGAGAATACCTTCCGATTCCATCCCTTTCCTTTCCTATTACCTTCTAGTCCCATCCCCATTGTCTAGCAGACCTACGCCCCTCCTGCTCCCTCCTACGCTGCAGCCACCTGTTGCCAGCCTCCTCGCGGCAAGCCACCTTCGCTTCTCCCTCCAGCGCCGCAGCTAGGGTTGTCAAAATGGCTCGTTGTTCATGAACAGTTCGTGCTCGGCTCAATTATACACACACACACACACACACACATAGGGCTTGTAGGAAGGGTGGTAAGCCTGCTATTTTTTTTTTCAGATCTCAAAGTCTCTACTCTGGTTGAAAAATGCAAATTTACACTCATTAGGAAATTTCAGTTGGGGTTTCCCAAAATGGAAGTTATTCACAAAGTTTTTGAGGACCTCAAACTTATAGGACAATGTAAGGTGGGTCTCTTTGATGAGAGACATGTGATGATACATTTAACTGCGGATAAAGACTACGCTAAGATTTTCTCCAGGAAATACCTCACCATTGCAGGAACAACTATGAAGTTGCTCAAATGGTCTTCTGAATTTGTTCCAAACCAAGAACCACCTACAGTACCAATATAGTTTAAGTTACATGGGCTTAAGTTGCATCTTTTCAACCATATGGTCCTTTATTCCATTGGGGTCATGTTTGAGAGACCAATGAAATTAGACATGCCCACATTTAATCTCTTGTGTAGAGAGATATCACTTTACCTGATATTGATGAAATTTATCTTGGCACTGAACATAATGGGTATTGGTAACAGATTGTCATGGAACAAAGGTCATATTATTGCACCCATTGTAAGATGTTTGGACACACACTTGCGTCCTAATTTGAGACCCCAACGTCAAGTGTCTCACCTAACTACTCAAAAAGCACCTATTCCACATGCTGATATGGTGGAAACTGCAACTAGAGAGGATATTGCCATTGATTTTGCCCCAGAGGAGCACCCCTCACTATCCCAGCCCCCTCATGTTGCTGAAAGTGTGGATACTCTCATTTTGGTGCCAGAAGATGTTCCATATGCTATGGAAACAATTATTGCTGATGTTGAGGGCCCTCAAACCTTGGCAGAGTGTCAAGTTCAAGGCGTGCAACAGATAGAACTTGCTCCCATTGATGATCAACTCAGTGATAAGTTGGGACAACTCTTGGAAGATGATTGACATGTTTACAAATCCAGGAAGAAGAAAAAAGGACTAATGAAACTCAGGAATTTACAGGAGGATGTTTTGCTCATTTTGGGTGGAAGCCCTCATCACAGTTTGGTGCTCGATTCCCTCCTAGAACTAGGGAAAGAGGAAAGCCCACTCATCATGATTAAGCTCTCGATAAGCCTGCAGACCCTTTTTATTTTTTTTGGGAAATTGTTTATTTTTTTGTATACTTGTTTTTTTTTATTACCTTTTAAGTTTTGTATGACTTTTAAGTGGGTTCCTAGCACCCACTCACTAATATATATATATATATATATAATTCATGAGTAGTATTTTTAAAAAATTTAATTGACTATAAGGCTCCAAAAAATTATAATCAACTAAAATTATTAATTAAAAAATAGAAAAAATAATATTAAATTATATTTAAATAATGTTTTAATATAAATAAGATTTAAATCTCGCTCTAACACTTAACATCTTACGGCTTAATGACTATGATTGTCAAAACAACTCTTTGTTCGCGAATTGTTTGTGTTTGGCTCTCTAAGCCAACAAGCAAACACAAACACATTTTTTTTGTTCGAAGTATAAACAAACCGTACACAAACAGTGGTATTTTTTAACGAGCCATACACGAGCTCAGCTTGGGTTCGCTCTTGTTTGGATCTTCTACACCCCTTGCCGCAACTACTTGCTGTCGTACGTTCTAGCAGGCGGACACCACTCCGACTCCCTCCAGCGCCACAATCACCTGCAACCGTTCTAGCAGGCGGACACCACTCCGACTCCCTCCAGCGCCACAATCACCTGCAACCAGCCACCTTCCAGCACTACTGCAGCTCCTTTCTTTCCCTTCCAGGACCTGCAACCCTCTAGTGTTGTTTGTGTTTTTTTTGGTATTTTATTCTTATTTTGAGGAGTCATTGTCATTTGACCATTTGCATGTTTTATGTTGTTTTAGTTGAGGAGTCACCGTTGTAACTTTTGAATTAAATAATATATATCCTTCATTTGGTCGTGATTTGGGTTAACTTTAGTATCAGGCCCTATGTTCAGCATCACTATATTTTTTTATGGACACAAAAAATCGTGCTTGCTAACTTTGTAATGTATATCAAGTGACTAGTTCTTTTAGATTTAGTGTTTAGAAAATGATCGTTCGAACCTTAAGCTAGTCTACATTTTTCTTATTCGATAACGGGAAATAGCAATTGGATTATTGACGTGTTGTTTTTGTGAATTTGGAATATTTAAGTTATGTTATTTTACACCTTATGTTCAAATTCATTATATTTCTTTTCAGATTGCAGCTATTTCAGAGCTATCTTCTGAGAGAACAAATGAATCTCCTGACTCGGCTTCAAGAACTAATTTTGATCCTGGATGGAAATCCTTCGACATGCAGGCTGTAGTTTCTGCGACGGAGGATCTTTTATGCTTTGTTTTATCTGTAAAAGGTCAAAGGGTCCGGGTTTTTCTCCTTCGAGATATTATTAAAGTTGCAGATGTCTTTCTTCAAGAGGAAACTTTATCATGCAAAGATGTGACTCAGGAAACAACAAAGTCCAGTCTGGAGGTTTGTGACATCTTGGTTTATTAATTTGTTAATGAAATTTCTGAAGTGATTTAAGGGAAATTTTGCATACATGGCACATTATTCTTATGTATTTACCTATCTCACAGCTCAACTTTCATATTTTTTTACGTGGCACTTCGGTGACTAAAACCTAATGCATGAAAAGGTTGATTTCACTTTTTAAAGTTGGTAATAGTGCTATTTTAATGTGGTATTAAATATTTGAGTGCTTTGTGTGTAAATGTGAAAGTTTAGGTGTGAGATATGTAAATACATTAGATTATGGAGGCCGTATTTCACGTGTAAGACTTGATCACTGTCCTTAAATATAACCTTTTTTTTCTAGCATTTTCTTAACCTCATAATTAATTAGCATTAAATTAATTAAATGCAATCAATTCTCATCTGTACCATCATGAAAAGGATATTAAAATTCTGATGTTTGCACAGATTAACCTTGTTTTTTTCAAGTTACCAAGAGACTTTCTTGGTGAAATTTTTTGTGATTTATTCTACCTTGGAGATTTATTCTACCATCACATCCGCATATCCTCAAATCTTTTCTGGCTTGATGTTATATGCTTTGTATGTAGTGTTCAGTCAATGTTCATTTTTTCGGTTATGACATCTACATTGAACACACAATACATTGAAGATTTCGCATTAATTTCACTTGTAACCCTAGTGAGGCTAAAATTATGAAATATTTTTTTGTGCTGCTCCTTTATGGCATCAGTAGGTTCGTTTAAGTATGAGAAGAGAGAGAGAATATTTAAGATGAAAAGTAAAATAGAGGAAATTAATCAAATTAGCTTAAAAGTGAAAACCAAATAAAGGTGAATATTTTAATTTAGATAATTTATTAAATGTGAAATTTAAAGAAGAAAAATTTTGACGGGTAAAATAAATAAAATTACAAAGAGGGCTATAGGTTATTCATAAAAAGTATAGTGCGTCTGCATTGAAGAATCTGTATAGCTGTAAAGCTTTAGGTCCATATAAACAATCTATTCAGAGTTGGAAAGCTGTGAAAAATATCGAGTAGTATGTTTAATAAATGTTTTAACAAAATTCTGAATATTAAGATGATGATCAGCAATTTGTTAAAACAAAATTTTGGCATTGATATTTAAGAATAAATAAGATATTAATAATGTGAGTTATAAGAGAACTTTAACGCATGCTTTTTTTAATGAAGTCATGAGAAGGGTTGCTATAGACTAAAAGTTGTGAGAATATTTCAATAACAAATCATGAATTTGCATTATTGTCAGAAAACGAGTACTATACCTCCATTTTTGAGCTTATTTCGAATTAATGAAACGGTACAAAGAGCTTTATATATTTTATATAATTTTATTTATTAATCTTGAGAAAGCATAGGGAAATGCTTGGTATTGAGGTGAGAAGCTATATCTAGATACATTGAAGTTGTTATTCATGCCATTTATGTTAGAGAAGTAACTAGCAGTAGTTGTAGAATTATTAAAGAGTGCTGATCACATTGATGTCTATAATTTCAAGTTGTTCGGCTAAATTAAATGTGCATCATGTATTTGTTAGTGGTGTTCTAATTGATCCATTCCATGTTGAGCAAGGCTTGTAATGATTTATTGACCAAAATCGTTAAGTGGTTAAGTGATTTGTTTTTGTGATTCTTGCAATGCTTTCATGATTAATTTCATGATTGCTACATGAAACTGTAGATAGTGGAATGGAATGAGATGTATTGTGGATTCTATAAAGCGATGGCATTGTTTGAATAAGCTACATGCCATGCAAAGATGTGTGAAGATATTGTGTTCTAACTATATTATTATATGCAAAATATTAATTATTATTTTCAAACAAAAAATGAAAATATACACAAAAATAAATAAGAATAACATGTCTTGAAATTCAGTATAATAGTTTACATTGATATATTGTGAAACATACAATACTTGACTAGAGAAGTCTGCAGAGTGTAGTGAATAAACTAAAAACTATAGTTTTTCAATGATTTATGATATAGGCTTGGTAATAAGGAATGATAAAAGGAGATATATAGAATAACTAAGATAAAAGATGAGAGATCTAAAGGTTTTGATCTGGTTAGATATTATATAAACAATGATAAGATGGGAATGGTTCTTTGAAAAATTACCTATTAAGGGATTCAAGGAAGGACTTATTTTGAATGAGCATATGAATAATATAGTTAAGTATATTATATATTGATGAAAAAAGTGAAGCGGACTTAGCTTGAAGAAGGTGCAGAAGATTAAGCTTTACCTCCAAATGAGCTGCTTAATAAGAGTTAGAGATTTATGAGAGATGTTTTAATAACTTGCTTGGTAAATCTTTTAAACTAAATTCAAAGTAATGAGAGGATGTGACACTGTTCTAGGGTCGTAGAAATTGTATGCAGATCAAAATAAATGTTGGGAATGTTTGGAGACTGAAAATGTGGAAAAGATCTGAGAATCAGTCTGTATAGGGGGAAAAGGTTCTTATGGTTTTTGTCTAACAGGAAAGACTGCCATGAAACATCAATCAGTGGCACTTTCGATGAGATATGCATGACAGGGAGAATCCACCTCTAGTTCTCTTCAAGATATAGCTTCACAGTTTTAAGGAAAAATTGCGCAACTCCCTGAGAAGCAGAAAACAGAGAAAGAATCACCAAAATAACATAAATCAGAGAAAAATTATCTCAAAACCAGAGCAAAATTATCTCATTTCCCATAATATATTTTTACAAAGACAAAAATATAATTATAATTAAAAATAATGAAAAGTGGGCTCCCAGATAATTGTAATAGTTAATAGTGAGAAATCTCCCGCTAGTGCTCTCTTCATACGGCAAATGCCCCTAGGCGACCCCTAAATAAGAGGGGTTTTGTTTTCTTCTCTGATAGCTTCTAGATTCTCACAGTATGAAGAGAAACCAATAATGTTAAAGGTAGCATAAATATTAGTCTCTTATTAAATTAGTATTGTATGCATTGTTATTGGTATTCTTAACAATCTTGGATAGACTGTCAATTTAGCCTTAAGCTTCCAAATGACACAGGAAATCTCTCGTTCTTCAATCTGATTCACACCATTTACCTTATTTGAATATCATAATTTTCTTCAACTTATTAGCTTAGTTTTAATTCTTAATCTTTTGTTTGGTAATTTCTATCTTTACCTGCTCATCTAAGTTTTGAATCTCTCTAACTCGAACCTCTGCATCAATACTAAGCTTCGTAGCTGAAAGTATTGACACTAACTCAATAGTGTGAAAGAGTTCTGTCGATACATAATTTCTAAGGAATTGTGACCAATGAACTTACTAGTAAATTGATTTTAGATAAACTCGACTTGAGAAGCATCAAATCTCATTGTTTAATGCTCTTCCCACAAAACTTCTAAGGAAAATTCTCAATTTGTGATTCACCACTTTTGTCTATCCATCTATCTGTGAGTTTGTCTTCTTTTAATTGAACTGATATTTTGTTCCCAATTTATCCAACAATTTTTTTCATAAAATGCTCAAAATTTCATAGCCATGTCTGACATGATGGTTTTGGGTACGCCATGAAGATGTAATATTTTTTTAAAATATAAATGTACAATATGTGAAGCATTTTTCTTCTATCATGATAGTTCAGGATACCCCATGAGGATGTACTATTTTGTTGAATATAAATATACAATATGTGAAGTATTCATCTTCTTGTGGTAAGGTATAAAATATGTCATTTTGAAGAAGCAATCTATCTCTACCATAACTGAGTCCATACTTCACTGTGTTTGGGACAAACCCACCACAAAGCCAATGCTCACATCTAACAAGGGGTATCCTTGAGTTCTAATCAAATGACATACCCTACACTGCGGAGCATGTCTCTCCACATTTTGTACCAACCTGGACCAATAAAAAATATTCTTCATTGAAGAGAGTGTCTCATTCCTCTCAAAAGGTCATGTGATCCCTCTATTGCGGCACTTCTGCAAGATGCTTTCCTTGAATGAACTACCAAGAAGGCACAATCTATTCTTTTGGAATAAATAATAATCTGATATGTGGAACTAAAATAATTCTAAATCTCTTGAAAATACACCTTTTTTATATCATAAATCTTTTTGAGCTATCCTAGAATTATATTTTTATTCAATTTTCTTATTTAACCGATTTTTTTCTTTCTATTGTCAGAGAATTGATTTGATCTCGAGGATTTGGCTCGGCTTACAATCTTTCGGGCGAGCCGTGAGTCTGGCACCTTCGCTTTGGGCTGCTCTGCTGATTCAAATGTTATTGAAACCTCAGTTTCACATATTTCTTCTGGACATCCTAACAGCAGTTGTGAGTCATTACAAGCATAGGCTACCTGAATCATTTTGGCTTCGTATTTCCAGAATTCTTCATCATTTGGAAGAGGAGTGTGTTTTAAGACAATAATTTAGTCCACAATCATAATTTTGTTTTTATAGAATGCAATGAAACAAATTTATAAATTTACAAGATTTTGCTTTAGGGGTGAATAATGTAATACTAAATAGCTTCTTTGATTCTTAGTTTTATATATATATATATATATATATATATATATATATATATATATGTCCGAAATCTGTATTCCACTTTGTTCAAGTTAAAAAATGAATTTTTTATGTAATGTGAGATATTTTGGTGTTATAAATGTAAAAAGGAAAATTTTAGGTGTTTAATATGTAAATACATAGGGATTGGGCGGTATGTATGTAAATGCCCGAAAAATCGTTGTTTAAAACATACTAATAAATGAAATGAATATCTAATCAGTATTCTTTGTTTCTTAACGCTGATTTTATTTTTATTTTCAATTTCTGAGGGAATACATTAACTCGTATGATATTTGTTTTACTTTAATTCTGGAAAATATTTTTTTAAGATAAATGGTATATATTTAAATAAATTAATCATATATTATACATTTAGTCATTATATCTAACAAGCAAATCTTATATTTATTTATATGCTATTTTAATATTAAGTAGCAATTTTGAGCTTATTTTCTTAACAAAAAAAAATGAAATGGTTAGAGATAATATTAGTGTTGAATCTTTTCAGGATGTAAAGCCTTGTAATATTTGTGGGTTCATATGGAGAGAGACCTGTATAAGGAAAGTGCAGAAAGAGAATAGACGTGTGCTCCAGACCTATGTTATGTTAAGTATCCAAGGAGAGTGAAAGTGAAAGAGAGATAGAGAGAGAGAGGCAAGGAATTCGGAGAAAGCTATGATGTGATTTTCAAGAAAAGCTCGAAATAAAGGGGTTTTCTCTGGATCCCCGCCCTTTATACTTGTTTTCCCGGAAAATCATTAAAATGTGAGTCGTCGAGCTTTAAAGTTAGCTTACTGTCACGGGTAAATAGTCCCACATCGGCTAGGTGTAGGGCCGAAAAATAGTATTTAAGTCCTGGGCTGTCCACCACCCATAAGGGCTCTTTTGGGAGGTGATAAGTGGTATCAGAGCAGATTACTGTCTGTCATGTGTGTGGACTCTCCATGGTCTAGTGGGACCCTCGATAAAGTCAATCCGTGACGAGGGCGTCGCGTGATTGGGTGGAGGAGAATGTCATGGACAAATAATCCCACATCGGCTAGGTGTAGGGCCGAAAAACAATATTTAAGTCATGGACTGCCCACCACCCATAAAGACTCTTTTACGGTATCTTAAAAAAAAAAAGATAGCAAATTTGAAAGTCAAGCTGTCAATAAATGAAAATATGATACATATTCATTTATCATTTCTACTGTTAGTCTTGACTTTTACTTTCTGTCAATTTTAAGGATCACTGGTGACGTGAACTTGACAAAATAAGTTGAATTGATCAATTCGCCAAATGACCTCGACCGGTTGGTTCGATGGTCTAGTTCGACAGGTCATATCAGCAGTTGGTACAAGACAAATTGCACATCACTGAGTGAGGCCCGCAAATTATTACGGTGATGATTTGTATCTTCTGAGCATATGGGCTTATGAGGGCCATTGGATGCACAAGTTAGGCCTACGAAAAGTTGATTTTTGATATATAGTTAGGCTCATTATTAATCCAACATAGAAATTTAAACACATTGGTAATTTTATATTTTTAGATTTATTAATTAATTAGTGTATAATTAGAATTATTAGCCCAAATATATTACACTGAATATAACTATTATGTAAACAAATACTAAATACCTAATGGAATTAAAATTGAAAATTTTACATATATGCCACACAATTCTTATGCATTTACATTCCTAACATCTAAAGTTTAATATTTATATTTTTATCACTTCCATCTTATCAATTTATGCACTGAAATAATTTTCAAAGTAATATATAAATATAAATAAAATGCATGTAGCTCAGTTTCGCTTTCCATTTTCTTCCAGTAAGTTGCACATCGCCGGCGAAGAGGTCTGTTAAGGTATGGCGACGGCTGTGGTCCGACGGCTCTGCACGGCGGCCTTCTGCATTACCGCCGTGGTGCTCTACTCGTCGCCGCTGATCTCTGGAGCCGTCAGTAAGCAAGTTTTCGTGAAGAAAACCGTCGCCGCCCATGAAATCGTTATTTTCTCCAAGTCCTACTGCCCGTAAATTCCCTTTCACCCTCATTCCGTTTCCTTGATCTTATTATTATCATTGTTTTAATTTGGTTTTGGATTTCATTGTGCCATGATGTATTTGAGTTATTGCTCGTGGTGATTTAGGGTAATATCTAACCTACCGTTCGCGATCTTTCGATTTTGAGGTTGAGAGGGAATGCCTGCAATTTAAATTTGGGCATCGGATAGCGTAATGGTACATGCATGAATGTTAAGGAGCTTTTTGTTTTACTTAACTTGGATTTAGTGAATCATGTAGATCTGGATTTGGTAAATCTTGACAGGATTAGAACCAGAAAACTTTATATATTCATAACACAAAAGAAGAGTTGGAAGAAGAGAAAGAATGAAGAAAACATGGCGCCTGGGAAAAATTCCTCAATTTGTTTTAGGATTCATTGCTACGGAAGTTAGAATTGTAACTATGCAAATAGATGCATAGGATGTAAGCAGCTCAATGGGAGAATTACGTCCAAGGAATTATTTTAGGCAGAATATGTTATTTCATCCATAGAATCGTCCACTTTCAAATGAAGGATATTGTTACTGTAACTATTGAAATGAATGGTCTAATTGTATTAGCTTTGTATCATCAGCAATAACTGATTGATATTCTCCATCTGGTACTGATGTGGTTTATAGCTGGCTAATCCGCATCGATCAATTTATTAATTTTCTACAATTATTAGAGAATCTTATTTACACATTTAAATGAGCACTTCACAATTAAATATCATTCCACTCTTATATGGTTTTTGATAATATTAGGTATTGTCGACGGGCAAAGTCTGTTTTCAGTGAATTGAAAAAGGCGCCATATGTTGTGGAGCTTGATCAAAGAGGTGTGTTACTTGTCCTGCTTTTTTTTTTTTTTTTTTTTTCATGGCCTTCTTATTTCCTTATTATAATATCTAGACAGGAGAGCCTTCTAAATTAGAAATTATAAGACCGGAATCCTCAATGTGTCCTAGTATATCTGTGCACAAATTTTCCTGATGTTGATATCAAGGGAGGAGCAGTGTGGTTTTCAAATTGGCAGGTCTGCCTGAAAAGTTCAAACTCATTATCAGTGAATCAGTAAATTAATTTGATGCAATTCCTTCCTAATTCTCTATTTTAATGAATATATTTGGTTGTTTTTGTACTCTTTCTATTAATTAATGCAAGTCAAGTATATTCTAAGCTTAATTATTGAAAACTCTAAGCAATGAAAATATGAATATATGGGTGAAAGCTCGGCTCAAGTTTGAGATGAGCATAAATAACTTATACTTTATAGTATAATCAAGCTAAGTCCAATCCATGGCACGCTCAGCTCAGCTTGGCTCAATTACAATGTCAGTTTCTACCCTTTCGTTCGCATGAATATTTCTTTCTCCCAATTGTACACTCTCATTTTCTCCTTTGATCTTTTCTCCCTTCTTTCTTTCTCTAAGTCTTCTCTCTTTTCAGCATTTTGAAAATCCCATCAGCATTTTGAAAATCCCAAAAGGTTTCTCTCAAGTCTCTTACATATGTACACACAGACACTCTCACACACATACCAATATATATATATATATATATATATATATATATACATCACGTACATACGTACGTACGTACGTACGTACATACATACATCATACATACATACATACATATCTCTTAGCATATTATTCATATTCTCTCTCATAGTAATTTTTAATCCCATCCTCATGGGAATTCTCAAATCAGGAGAGAAACTCAATACCCTTTTTCTCTTTTCTAACTCCTTATCTTCCATTCCCTCACATCTAAGGAGAGAAATTGAGCAAATTCAAAGAACAGGGAAGAAGAAAATCAAGTAGATCTGCATCAAGAACTCATCATCAAATAGGATATAGATTGTTCTTATTATCTAAGTGTTCAACTTATTCTTTGCAAATCATTTTAAATAATTTATGTCCATGTAATCTTCGGCCCACTCATTTCTTTATTTTAATCTTCCAACACTAATGGAAAATGAGAAATCAGAAAGGCAACCCCAAATAGTTGAGATAAGGTTGACGAGATGATGGTGATGATCCCCCTTCATCATCAAATTTGCATCAAATCAATTTTCTACATCAATTAAAAATAGAGCCCAATTTCCCAAAGTTAATTTTATTTTGCTCTAGTTTTAATGCTCGCCCAAGCCCTAAAATAAGTTTAGGCCATATGATTTTGTCATTTATTAATTTTTATGAATTGCATTGTGCATCTTTGGGCCTCTTATACTCCTTATGCTCATGCACTTTAGGAGAAATAAACTTATTGGCCAATAGAATTAATTTTGTAAATTAATTGTATTAACCAACTCCTTAAACTAACTACCACCATCATTAATAACCCATAATTAACCATTTTGCTTTCCTCATCAACCTTGTCTTCTACGAGCTTGGGGGCATTCCTGTCTTGCTCTATGCTTATGCACAAAATGCACATGTGCCTCTTGCGTTTGTCCACGTTTGCGACCCTTCATTTTACTCATTTTTGTGATCCTGTCTTCCACGCGCTCAGGAAATGCTCGTCTGTGTCGACTTGTTCTCGTGGGTGAGGCATATCGACACTTCTTGGGCTCCATTGCTCTCACACTGTTAATGAATGTCGCGTGTATGCCAAACCAGTTTTTCCCCCTTTTGGTTGACTTTCATATTTTCTTGTTCAAAATATGTCGTGTGTATCCATGTCTCTATTTGGCTGCACTTGTCAATGCTCTCTCTCTTCAATCCCATCTCATTCTCCTTCTCCTTCTTCTACTGCTATAGTTGCACTCCACACTTCAATTGAATTTCTAATTCAATAAGTCATTGTCACTCATTTCGATGGCTAATGTAGCAATTGGATAATGCACCCCTTGTTGCTCACTCTATTGGATCCTTTGCAAAAGTGTTTGGTGGGTGCATTATTCTAGATTATGTCTTTTCATCTAGACGCTTCCCTTTATCTTTTCAACAAGATTTAGGTCCACCTCATATACACAAGCATTTATATTTTAAGGCAAACATGCACTCATTTCTTCTAAAGATGGGATCTATGAATTGGTTGAAGATGGTGTGTTTTTGTTTGAAAAGAATGTATGAATTGGTTCTTCATATTGTGTTATTGGCAGAAAATAAAATTTAAATGCATCTCTGCATATTGCTCTTCCTGCAAAATCTTTAGGCACAATTACTTTGATATTTCAAGGCTCATACAGATTTGATGAAACTATGCATCAGGCACCTGAGATGCAATCAATTTTTTTAATCCTTTCTTCCATCAGGATGGTTGTTGCTCCATTGTTAGACCATGTTTACTCACAGAATTTGAAACTGATTCCACACTTTCCTTAGGACTTGGAACCTATTTTGCCTGCCCCTGCTAACCCATGAAATTAGTCACTACATCAGCTGCAGGCAACAACAATGATATTGATCCTCTTACTCTTGAAAGGCCTCATCTCATTACGATTTGTGACGTTATAGATTATCATGATTCTAAATAGTCTCATGATTCAGATGGGATCATTTGGATCATTCGGAGTATTGGCGCACTGATGGATAAGAGGTTTCAAATCTTATTTGTTGGATGGGACAAGAATAAGAATAAAAATCGTCATTGCCCCATATTCAACTGCCTTGAAACAATGCTTCTCAAATTAGTTTTTTTTTTTTTTTTTTTTTTTTTTTTTTTTTTTTTTTTTTTTTTTTTCTACTCTGAATGATCTTTCATCTTTGGATTTCCGGATAACTTTATTTTGGCTTATGTATTATCCATTTTTCTCCAACAATTTTTATAATTATCGTTATTATACTCCTGTCATCTTTTAGTTATTAAATCATGATTTATAAAAATCATATTTCTTCTATTACCAATACATCTTTAAAGCAGAGAAAATTGACTTGTGTAAGATACATAAACTATGCTTGGGACGTACATTACAAACATAAAATTGCTTGCGGGATTGTAAAATTATTCAAACTCACGTTTGAATTGATTTTGTGAACTTAATAAATTGTTTCATCTGATAAGTATCTTTGGTTGCAACATTATGATGAATATGGTATGGATATAAAGGCAAAATATGTTCCATGTCAATATAGCCTCGTAATATTTTACAATATTAGGATAATTGTCATATTATGAATGCGATGATTATTGTCTGCCTAGTGCAACTATAATATGTAGTTAGGGATCAAATTATTATTTTGAATTTAACCCATTTTTATTGCACATATGATCATGCCCTTTATATGTATTAATATTGTAGTTCAAAAAGTCATGTGGTGTAGGATTTCCTTTCTTTAGATTTGGGCAGCACAAATGTGATTTTTGGGATGAAGTGGGTGCAAACGCTGAGGGAGATGGTGGATTGGAAGTCCCTGACGATAGAGTTCCAACTGGAGGGTAGGAAGGTGATGCTAAGAGGAAATGCTAATTTATGCAAAACTATGGTGTCGTTCAAAACTATGTTCAAGTCGATAAGGGAAATAGGATTGGGCTACTTGGTGGAGTTGCTGAACATTGGGAGATTCGAGATTCAAGGTTGGCAGAGTTTCGTGAAGTCCAACAATTCCAACAGTAGTTTACGGATGTCTTCCAACATCCAAGAGAGTTACCTCCCCGAGGGAGCACGAGCACACTATTACCTTGAAGGAGGGTGCTTCCTCCATCAACGTCGAACCATACAAGTATCCACAGGTTCAAAATAATGAGATAGAGAAATTGATTCGAGAGATGCTCAAGATCAGGATTATCAAGCCTAGTGTGAGTCATTTTTTTAGTCATGTCTTGTTGGTAAAGAAAAAAATGTTAGTCGGAGATTCTATGTGGACTACTGGGTTTTGAACAAGGAGACGGTGTTTGACAAGATTTATATTCCTATGGTTCATGAGTTACTGGATAAGCTTTATGGGGGCAATCATTTTCTTAAAAATTGATCTTAAGTCCGGATACCACCAGATCAAGATGAATCCGGCGGATGTGCATAAGACAGTGTTCAAGGCACGTGAAGGGCATTATGAGTTTTTAGTGATGTTGTTTGGTTTCACCAACACCCAACGACATTTCAGTCCCTCATGAAATTTTAACCATACCTCTGAAAATTTGTCCTAACTTTCTTTGATGGCATTTTGATCTACAGTCGTACAGAGACAGGGCATGTGTGGTACCTAAAGACAGTCCTAGAGACGTTGAGGGAGCATCAGTTGTATGCCAACTTGAAGAAATATTCTTTGCATAGTTGTAGGTGGAGTACATAGGGCATGTGGTGACCAGAATGGGGGTAGCAATGGATCAATCCAATATTAGGTTGTGGTTGATTGGCCCTTACCAAGGAGTTTGCAGGAGTTGAGAGGATTCTTGGGTCTCATCGGATACTACCGGAAGTTTGTGAGAGGATATGACACGATATCATGATCACTAACAGAGTAGTTGAAGAAATACAATTTAAGATGTGGGTAAGCAGCAACACAGACATTTAAACATATGAAGAGAGTCATGACGTGTGCCGGTATTAGCACTTTCAGATTTCAGTAAACCATTAGTGCTGGAGACTGATACGTCTAGGTACGGATTGAGAGCGGTGCTCATGCAGGATCAACGGTCGATTACCTACTTCGGTCAGGTTCTTACAGCCAAAGCGACACAAGTAGGTGGAGGAACCCCAATTGACGCCTCTATCGATATCTTTAGTTCTAGATTGGGAAGCCTTGAGACAGGTGAGCGAAAAAGATGAGGAGTTGAGGAAGATGAGAGTCGAGTTACTACAAGACCCGAACAATCATTCAGGATATGCATTAAGGGGACAGCTTTACTAGAGGTAAATTCGTGCTACCCAACTCATCAGATTATATTCCTAGATTATCACAAGAGTTCAATGGCAGTGCGATCGGGGGACATTCAGAGATGCAAAAGACCTACAGTCGCCTTGCGACAGAGCTTTATTAGATAGGAAATGTGCAGAAAACTTGGAGGACATGTTAGCAAAATGTGATTTTGAGCCAGCGACACAAATACTTGAACACGACATCACGAGGGTTACTACAACCATTAGCATTACCGATGAAGGTTTGGGAAGAAGTGACGATGGATTTTATTGAGGGGTTGTCACGGTCAACAAAGCTCGCGGTGATCATGATGGTCGTGAATCACCTAAGTATGCACATTTCATTCCCTTACGATATCCCTACACTGAAATCTCAGTTCAGCTGTGTTTATTCGGGAAGTGGTCTGTTTGTACGGGGTGTCGGAATCGATTGGTATCGAATAGGGACAAGGTGTTCCTTAGCCACTTCTGGAAGGAGCTATTCAGGTTGCAAGGGACATTCCTTAAAAGAAGCACCGCATATCATCCCCAGATTGATGGGCAGACGGAGGTGGTCAAAAGGAGTGTGGAGACGTACGTGCATTGTTTTGTATTTGATACACCGAAGCTATGGGCTAAGTGGGATTGCATGGGCTGAATATTGTTATAAGACTTCGTACCATACTACAACACAGACAACCCCTTTCAAGATATTGTATGGGCGGGATTCACCTCACTTGATACATTATGAGCATAGTGTCGCACCGGTATCCAACGTCGATCAGTACTTGGAGGGGGCAGGATACTAACAGAGCTCAAGGACTACTTGAAAGGTGCAATTTGAACCAGGTGACATGGTCTACTTGAAATTGAGGTCCTATCGACAGAAAACATTAGCTAGAAGGAGAAGCGAAAAACTGTCACCACGATACTTTTGGGGTTATGAAGTGATGACACGCATTAGGGCAGTGGTCTACCGTTTGAAGTTACCACCTTCATCCTCACTACACCCGGTCTTCCATCTATCACAGTTACGACGTGCGATTGGAAATCATACACCCTTGTCTACACTACTGTCAACATTGACGGTGGACTTGGAAGTGCTTCTGGAGCCGCTAGAGGTCAAAGCAGTGCGCCGAGGAGTAGGGGAAGCAAAGGAAGTATTGGTTAAGTGGAAATGACTGTCAGATTATGAAACAACATGGAGCCTTACAAGGTAATTCACAAGTAATTTTCATTCTTCCACCTTGAGGACAATGTACTGTTTTAGGAGGGGAGCAGTGTTACGCACGTTCCTAGACCGGTCGAAAGCCAAAGCGTCGGCTCGCCACAACAGCTGGTGGGTCGATTTTGTGAGAGAGAAGAAGCGGGGTGGTACTCTATTGTGGCAGAAAAGGGCAGGGAGCAGGTGGGTCCACGAGAGGCTTAATTACATACTTAAGGAGGAGAAATTAAAGGAGGTTTGGAGGGAAAGTGGGAAAGGAAAGTTTTTAAATGTTGTGGGAGAATTCTATAAAGGAGGCGAACCTAGGGTTTGTTTTTTTATGCATATTTTTGTTGGTTGCCGTGTAATCTTGTTTAGGTGGTGCTTTTAGCAACATCTAGGGTTGTGGGAGAGCCGATCTACCTCTCGAAAAGGAGATCATCTTTGTATCTTGTTGTATTTGTTTTTCGTAAGAACATCCCTTATTTGATTTGTTTCCATCCATCTATCATGGTTTCCCTATTGTTGCTTGTTGATTTGGAGTCTGGAGCGTATCAGTTTGATCGTTATCATTATAACCATTGTTACTTTTGATAATCAAGTGTATTTTGTTGAATATGAATATCATTTGTAGAGATCCTATTTTTTTACGCAATTTTCTTGAACTTTGAAGATTCTTCGGCTCGTGTGTTCCAGAAGTTTAAGCAGCTGTATGATTATTATTATAATGATCCATGTTCTATAAATGAGCCTGTGATGTTAATCATTTATCTTTAATTAAGCCTGACCTTATTGATGCGTACAAGATTATTTATTACACATTTTTTCACTGGTTTCAAAATTATTACATGCTTTCTCTCAGGAAATTTAAGTTGAATGTGTTACTATAACACTTTCTTTCATGTTACTGTTAGATCTTCTTCTATGGTATTAATTAAATAAAGGATGGTTTACATACATGCCACTCAATTCCTATGTATTTACGTATGTAACACCTAAACTGCAATTTCTACACACATACCACCTTAACTATGAATGACTTTAACTATGAATGAAAATGATGGGCGGTATAAATGTGTAAAACAAAATGATGGATAGTATTTTTGATGTGTTATGAAAGAGTTGGGTGGTATGAATGTAAAAAACAAAATTCTGGTATTAAATATGTAAATACAAAGGAATTGTGTGGTATGTATGTAAATTTCACATAAATAAAATGTACGATCCATGCAGATTTTTTTTAAGTTGCCCCCCTTAGATTTTACTAATTTGTTTAGACTACTGCACATGAAAGTGATGGATATAGAAATACATAAGTATTTAGTGCTGCGCATATAAGTTTCCCTATTTATTTCTAGTTGAAAATATGGGTCAAATGTGAACATTTATGATAGATGATGGTGGGGAAATCCAAGATGCATTGTCTACAATTGTTGGAAGACGAACCGTCCCTCAAGTCTTCATTAATGGAAAGCATTTGGGTGGCTCCGATGGTAAAATCAGCCCCCTTCTCATATTATTCTGATTAAGATTTTATTACAATAAATCTTTTTTTTTTCTGATTTTTTTTTAATATAAATTTTATGTGATTTTTAATGTATTGCACTCATCTCAAAGTAATCTAATGCTGTTGCTTGGAATTATGGCAGACACAGTTGAAGCATATGAAAGTGGTAAGCTTGCAAAGATTTTGGATATCTCTAGCAATATCAAAAATGATGATCTTTAAAAAGTAAATACTCATTTCCTTATCGACGGTAGATGTGTTTTATTGTTGTAACAATTTTACTTGCTCCTTTTTCTTATTTTTCGAGTACTTATTGCACTTGTGAATGACCTTTATTATGTCATTTTACGGAATTTTGAAGGAGTATTTGGAAAAAATATTACATCAAATGCATCAAGACTCAAGTCACTGTCTGTCATATGTACAACCCGGCATCACCGTGTATTAAATTATTAGTTTTTTTTACTAAGGTAGGTTAGACTATAGATGTGGTGATTGAAGTCCTGATGCATTTTTGTATTGGAACTTAGATCCTGATGTAATATTTTCTCAGTATTTTGAGGTCTAGAATGTTCTCAAGTAAAATATTATAGGGTTGTTTACATAAATACCACCCAACTCTTATGTATTTACATATCTAAGTATTAAATTTTACTTATTTATATTTATAACACTCAAATCTTCTGTATAATATCAAAGTTATTATTATTTTAATTTGAAAGATATAAAAATTATGTGATATGTATGATTATTTTTCTTTTTTATCTTATGTTTTCCATGAAACAAATTGACATTCAGGACCTATTATTCAGTTATTAAAGGTAAATAATAGGATAGTATAATCTTATGTGTTATTATATACAAGCAATATTATCCATGCATGAAAATAAACTGACTCAATGGTGGGACCATCGGTTATCTCCCAATCCTAATTTTTTAATAATTTTTTTAGTATCATATAATATATTTTTAAAAAAAATCTTAGATTAAATACATAATAATAAATTAATATTAAATATATTAGTAATTGAATAGTAATATTTATAATAATTTTAAAAAAAATATGAGAAAAGTGTTTTAAGACTTTAAATATTTGTCATTTCCTTATTTTTTATTTCATAACGAATCTCCTTAAATTCTAGTTTTATCAAAGATTGGTTGGGGCATTTCAAAATACTGAAGTACATTATTTCTCTATATATATATGTATTTAAAATGGTGCATTTACATGAGTACCATCCAATGCCTATATGTTTTATGGGGCATTCATATACTATTTCAAAGTATCTCCTTAAGCCACTTTAATATTCTAAATTTTTTGTCTTTGAAGCCACCTGATGGACACCAGTCTCGAACTAAATATAGTTTGATGCAATCCATTAGAATCGTATGTTTTTTGCATTGTGCTTCCAACATAACATCATTCATAGGAAAAATTATTCTATACGGACACCGCATGCAGAAATGTATGTAGTGTTCGATCTTCACCGTTGATCACAGTGAAAATATATTTCAGTAGGCTCCATTTTAATTTTAAAAAAAAACATTGATCAACGGTGGAGATCGGACACTGCATATATTTCTGCATGTGGTGTCCGTATGAAATAATTTTTCCATTCATAGGGCACGTGCCGCCCATTGAGAAAAAAATCGAAGGGGCTACTGCATATATAGCACTTGAAGCATTACCATTTATAAATATATCACCTTTCCATCAATTTTTCAAATTCTTCCTCAAACACCCAAAATCAAGATAAAAAATCAACCCATACTTTCCATCATGCATTGATAGTTCAAAAAATTATCATTAGTGCTAGCTTTATTAAAAGTAATATTTGAAGTGCTATGAATGTAAAAATCAGGCTAAAAATTTTAAAAAAAAAATTCTACAATACATTTTTAGCCTTTAAACAAAAAAAGAGCTTAAAATAATGCTATTTCAACTTTAGAAATAATAGTATATGGTTCATGGGTCAAACCAGCCTCTTGATTACCCTATTTGCTATGTTACAATCATGCAATTTATTCATGCAACAAAAAATCCTCAAAATATCCCAAATTAAATTAAGCTTCAAACGCAACTTCTATTTTTAAAATATAATGCTTTTTAAATAAAAAAAAAATTTCTCTACGAAACATTTTGCAGTTCAATATCCTGAAATAAATTCAATTTATATATCCTCATTCAAGTCTCATCACTAACACTCATCGAATCAAAACAATTCACATCATTCGGCATTCAAGGTTCAATAAAACTCATAAACATTAGGGCTAATTACATACATAGCACCTGGAATATTGCTATTTACAAAATTTAGCATATTATTTAATCACCAAACATGTATGCCTTGATAAAAATGAAATATATGGGTCGAGTTTTATCATGAATTTTGATATTTGAGTGACAATTTGAAAAATGGATGAAAAAGGGTGCTAGATTTGTAAATAACAATGTTTCGGGTGCTATGTATGCAAACAGCTTAACTTTGTAGTCATTAAAAATATTTTAAGATGAGTGTAATATATATTATAGTCCCACACATTTGAAACTAATTGCTATAAAATTATGCTAACTGAACAGAGTTATCTCCTGATTTTTGTATAGGCCCCTAACATCACCTGTAGAAAAAGTTCACTAAATTGATAGAACAGCTGTTCGGTTGCATGACTAGTTAAATCTGCTCCCCAAATATTGCAGAATTTTGAAGTGCAGCAGAAAACAATAGGATAGCAGAACATATTCTACAACTCAACTATGTGAAAGTTATGAAAATAATAAGAACTCTTAAACTAAAGCTCGGAGCTTTGAAAATATACGCTGTTATTTTGCAGAAACTGGAAGGTAGACGCCTTCTGCCGCCAACCAAACGTTGTCCGGTTTCTTTTCTCTGATGCCGCAAACCTTGAAGAGAAACAGAATATTGCTTAGACAATATAAATCAAAAGGGTGGATTTGCACTCAAATTTCTTATATATTTGCATGTCTAACATATTATATGTATGTTTACATCGGGTCAAAATATATGAGTTTATGAAAATGTCAATATAATCCCCAACTCTTTAAAATTGAGGCTGAAATAGTTCTCTTTGGAGACTATTTCAACCTATATTAAAAGAGTATTGGAACAAAATTGACACTTTATACAGACTCTGCGACTTAAGTGATCCCCTGCAAAGAGTTTGGAGATTATTTTGATACTTTCTAAAAAAAAATTTAATCCATTCTAAGTTAGTTTTAGTGACATTTTTTATGTTATCTAAAAAATGGGACACATACAAACCATCTGAAACATTGATATTTACAAATCAACCACCCAAGTGATTTTTTTTAGCTACTGAACCTATGTTTTTATGCATTCCATGATCAAACTATTGAGAGTTTGATTAAAATGAAAAAAATATGCGTTAGAGTTTTACCATGAATTTTGATATTCGAGTAAGAATTTGAAAAATGGATGAAAGAGAGTTGTTGATTTGTAAAGAGCAAGTTTCAAGTAGTCTTTATGTAATTGGCCCTTAAATAATAGGATGTTATAGAAGATAAATAAATATATAAGAATTATAAGATATGCATGTAAATCTCTCAGAATCAATAACATATATAGAAAAATATAGAAGACGGAAACACAGGGAAAACTTGGAATGAATTATTTACCTCTTGCTGCCCTCCAGCAATTCTGGTATACTTCTTGTCATGGCTGTGTAAATAGCCCCCAGTATCAACATGTTTAAGTCTTATTCTTTGGTCTTGTCTCCATGCCTTCCCATTCCCTTCAATCTCAATCCTGGAGTTCAATTCCATGACATAAAATAAGTCACTTGGATTCAGAACTCAGCATGGATGAGGAGAAAATAAAAATAAGGGGCATTTACATACATACCACTCAATTCCTATGTATTTACATATACACCTACCCTTTACTTTTTTTTACATTCAAACCACGCAAACATTTCATATCACATTTTAAAAAATAAATATTTTAACTTTTAAAAAATGAAATACACCTTTCATGCATAGGTAAGGTGGCATATATATATGTACAAAAGTGAAGTTTAGGTGCTAGATATGTATATACATAAGAATTAAGTGGCATTTATGTAAATCTTCCTAAATATAAATGATACCCACCGCCAGTAATCTCCAGTATCTGATTGACCATCACCTCCAAAACAGCTTACCTACAATATTTTTTTTATTTTTTCCATGAGAACATATAAAGCTTGGAACAGCCTAAAAACTCAAAACAGGAACTTGGAAGGGGAAAAAAGTGTGAATTTTTATTTACTTCAGAGTATATAAATAGATTAGTATAGAATTTGGAATTAGTTGGTGTGGGGTTATGAGTAGCTAGAATTTAAACTTCTAATGAAAACTTTGAGAAGAAAATTCAGCAAGCAGGTTATAGGAACAATATAAAGCACACTAATCTTTTCTATAATTCTGATCCAGTTTAAAATGATGCATAATTCTTTGTCATTTAGAACTAACATTGATGAATTAATATAGCTTGTTGGTACCTATGTGATTTTTGGTGAACAAGAAGGCTATCCAAGCATTGGGCCTATCAACCAAGACAAGGATACTTACAATGCATTAACCAATTCATTGGGTTAACCCACACATTTGGTTAAGCTGCTTGATCCACATTGGGTAACTCACATGAGATTCTACATTCAGGGTTACAACTTAAAACAAATAAGAAGACAAATTATAAGGCAATATAAGAAACAAAAAAAAAAAAAAAAAAAAAAGGGGGCATTTACATACATACCACAAGATTCTTATGTATTTACATGTCTCGCACCTAAACTTTCGTATTTACATGCATAGATCTTTAATATCACATCAAAAATTGCACTAGTGCCACTTTTTATGAGTGAAATACACCTTTTAATGCATGGTCTAAAGCACCAAAATATTATGTATGTAAATATCGAAGTTTAAGTGTGACATATGTAAATACATAATAATTGTGTGCTACATATGTAGCTTTCCCAAAAATAATCAGGTCTGAACTGTTACATGTTTCAAAGAGAAAGCAACCAAAAAGCTAGATTTGAATGCTGAAAAAAGGAGAGGGTTTGAACTTTCGTATTGAATTTTGTATTTCCAGATATGCCTTCACACGTTAAAATCTTGCATTTCCTCATGGCAATTTATGAGTGATATTTCTTGATATAACTTTATGAGGAAGATAATTCAGTTGAAGCTTCATTGGAAAACATAGAAAACCTAAATCTATACATACATTACTGTGTATTCAGGAGCGCAAGAATTATTCATATTAATTAAAAAGATAAACCATTGTTTACACGTGTGTGTGTGCATGCGTGTGTTTTTTTTTTTGTTTTTTTTTTCTTTTTTTTTTCATTTTTTTGAATGAGAAAAAATAGAAGCAACTCATAAATTCTAAAAAAAAAATTAAAGGAAATGTTTAGTGACTGAAATTTCTAGAAATCTAACCTCCAAATTTCCAGAAATAGGGGATGCATGCAAGTGGCTGTGCAGCCACTTCTGAGTCCTCATATGTTGCAAACGGACAATAGTTCCATGTGGTATGGCATCACCTTGTTTGGAAGATGAATCTGGCAAAGGCCTAACAATCTGTGGATTTTGGTCAAAGAAATGCTTTAGTAAGTCCAAAAAGGAAAAATTAACCAATATATTGGTAAAAAACTGAATGATTTTAATATTCCCGAATCAGCTTTTTTGCTAATATATTGGTAAAAAACTGAATGATATCAGGAAGGTGGTATTTTCCAAACGGATAATAGTATATCAACTACTGAAGAGTTTATTTGAACCAATTCACACATACAAATCCAGTGCCATCCATCCTGGACAGATCGAGTACGTGAAATGGACCGACTAATCCAAAGGCAATTGGTATCGATTCTCAGCAAGCGGCCGCACAGCCTAAGGGCAGCAAGGCCTAATGACCACCCTCCTTAATAGCCGCTCGACCTAAAAGGATCGGATGAAAGCTCCTTATGAGCAATCGGCGGCTTCAGACCAGACGTTTGTGCGCCCCTCGGGCCAAATTTATGTATAAGCTAAAATACCCCTCGTGGCTAAGCATAAACAGGAGACTGATAGACCGTGACCCCAAGTTAGCTGGGTCTTACCCGAAATTTGAAGACATCCAACTGTGGTGTCAATATTGTTCGACTGAGTGTAAACAGAAGACAGATGGACCATGGCGCCAAGATCGTCTAGTCTTGCCCAAAATTTGAAGACAAAGCCAACTGTAGCCCCAAGTCTGTCTGGCTGAGTATAAACAGAAGATTGACAGACTATGCGCCAAAATCTCCCAGTCTTGCCTGAAATTTTCCTATTTCATTTGGATTACATCAAGGATCAGCTTTATGCTCATATCTTTTTTCTTTTGTTATGGATGCTCTTAATGGACATTTTCAAGACGATGAACCTTGGTGCATGTTTTTCGTTGATGATACTATCATCATTCTTGTGGATATGACTAGAGAAAGAGTTTAGGAGTAGCTTAGAATTATGGAGGTCTACATTGGAGTTTAAATACCTTCGTTTGAGTTAATTTAAAACTGTATACATTGAATGTAATTTTAGTAGTAATAGCTATAGTGGCGGAGTTGTAACCATGGATGTTATTAGTAGAATTTAGGTTGGTTGGTTGAAGTGGAGGAATGTGTTGTGTATATTGTGTGATAGAAAAGTAAAGCTTAGACTTAAAGGAAAACTTTATAAGATGGTGATGAGAGCTGCAATTTTTTTATGTCACATAATATTGGCCTTTAAAAGAGAAGCACAAAATAAAGTTAAGTGTTCATGAGATGAGAATGTTTGGGTGGATGAGTTGCTTTACACTTAGAGACAAAATGTGAATCGAATCTATCTATGAAATAGTTCTGGTAGCTCCAGTGGTAGATAATATTAGAGAGTCGTCTTAGATGATTTGGTCACATTAAACGTCGATCAGGAGAGTAGATGTTTTAAATTCAACTTATGTTAAGAAAGACAGAGACAAACCTAAAAATATTTGGGCGTATTGTATCAAAATGATTTTAATCTATTAGAATTAAATGAAAATATGACACTCAATAGAACACACTGGAGAAAAAGGAATCATGTAGCTGACGCCACTTAATGGGATAAAGGCTTGTTCTTGTTGTATGTACACATGGGCCTCGTGGCTTTTGCCCCAACCCGACATGCAAAACGCCTTGCACTACGCATTTACTTTTTAAGACTTTGTTAGAGATATCGGCAGAGACAAATTAATCATTGCTCTAAGCTTAATATCCAAACAATATTAAAGAATGGTTTAAATGTTTCTTTTGAGTTCATTGATAGATTTGGGATGGAAGTTTAAACGCGATTTTTCCTTCTATTCTTTTTTTGGAGGGAAATATAAGTATCAATAACTTCCCAAAGGTGATTGAGTAATTTGTATTGCTAGATTTATTGTCATGCCTGACTAAAAAATCTCAAGTTGTGCTTCAGCAAACACACGAAAAAGGTCAATTCTTCTAAGAAGTTAAGCAATGAAAAAAGGAATGTTATCAACAATCGCATAATTTCTGACATTATAGCTAAAGTACCAAAATAGTTCCTTTACATCGGTCCATTTAAGTCTCAAAGTCTATAAACCCCATACTCTTTAAATTGTGGCTAAAATAGTCCTTCGTGAGGACTAATTCTGCATGCACTAAAATGTTTTGGGGACTAAATTGACACTTCTTAGAATTTGGGACTAAAATGACCACCTACAGAGAGTCAGAGGACTATTTTGGCACATTTCTCTTTAGAATTCATATTAGCATTAAAGGTCACTATGAATCACATATTCATGTGCTCTAGAATATTTAGAATAGGTATTTTACCATCACAAATTGCAATTTAGGAATACTCTGGATTAGCACTTACTAAGCTCTACAAAAATACAATTTTTTATGGACTTATGTTATCCAAATTATCATCGTTGAAAGATCCGTACATATTTTACTAACCTGTTGTATCAAACAAAAAAAAACCTAGAAGGCAATGAGAAAAAGTAAAAAATATATTGGATGAAGGAATAAAAAAAATCAAATCAATCTTAGACATTGAGGCCCTCTAACAATACATAAAAGATGGCTGACACGCCAAAGGAATGGCAAGTTAAAAAGGAAGATGAAGTGCATGTTAGCTCATGAAAACACAAACAAGCGTGATCCGTCTACATTTAACATACTAAATTCAAATGCATCGCCCCTTAAAATACAAAGATAGCATTCCTGAACAAAGCTCTTCACACAATTTTCATTACATTTTTCAACCAGAATAACCATGCCTCTACAAACTATATGCGTTAGGTTTTTAATTAGTCAAGCTGTAAACAAATATGCTCAAAACATACAAACTTAACAGCATCGGACAAAAATCGAGGGAAAAACTAGTATACTAACCCTAATCTTGCCAGAATAATTATCAAATCCCTGCACTAAATTTATATATATATATATATATATATATATATATATATATATATATATATATATAACACCATAGCTGGAAGTTCCATAAAATCCTTGTTTATGTAAGGGTCTCTTCAGCTTGCAAGTACTATATTACTCAAAATCTTAACTATTATAGTTCAGTGATCTAAATGGTAACTCATGGCAGCATCCAAAAATAGATCCATGATTCAAAAAGCTAAATCAAGCAGCACTGTAACGCATACCCAATAACTGTTAGAATCGTCGACGTTCGGGAATCCGGTAACAGACTGTTGCCCGCTCCCTGAACCGTATGGGACGTCATGAGAGTGCAGCCGAAATTTGGTCCTCTCGTGCATAAGCTTGAGAACCGTTCCATACGATACCTTCACAAAGAACGAGCAAAATCAATAAACGAATACAAAGAAGAGCCATATGCCTCCGATTCTTGGCAATCACTGACCTCCACACCCTCGGACAGCGCCGCCGACGTAGGAATAGGGGATCCCTCGTCGAGCTGCAAACTGACGTAGAGAAAGATGGAGAGGCCGAATAAGGAAAGAGCCATCAAAAAGAGGAGTAAAAGGAACCAATTCTGCTGCCAGAACGGGATGTAGATATCGTCGGCCGGTCGAATCCTGGCGGAAGCAAGGGTTTGGGGTGGATTGGTTGCTGGAACTTTCCGGCGGTGGAGTGGCTGTGGCCCGTTGGAAGCCACGGCGGCGGGACGGAGGAGGCCCGAGTGAGGATCGCCGGTGATGGGTAAGAGGTGGTTGGCTTTTGATCGTAGAGTCGATCTTGCTTCGCACCAAAGTCTTGTTCGGAAATTAAAATTTCTTTGGGTTCTATTGGAAAGCGTATACGTGTTAGTGCACGTTGGTGGCGAATTGGAATGCTACACGTGGCATTTGGAATGACGTGGGAGAATTTGATTGGCTTTTGCTACCTTGAGGTGGATGGTGAGTTGTTTATTTGTCGGACAATTAACTCAATGCATACTACAATCATGCATGGGAGATAAGATGGTATAGATAACACAAAAGAGCATCGTATCTGACATCTTGAATAATCAATCCCAATGAGTGCAAGTACTCTGAGCCATCGTGTAAACTAATCGATCAGCTGAGTAGATAAGATCAGCCAAATAAGAAAATGAATGACTCGCCAGCATAGAAGCGAGTGAAAGAATGACTCAATAAGAATGGATTCGACAAAAGTAATAATGACTTGGTCTGTTATTGTTGCATACCAACAATAGAAAATCTCAATGACATTACTAATATATCTCAATGATATTACTAATGTAATTTTTCTTTATTATAAATATGAGAACAGTGTAACGTATATGAGATTTTTCGAAAAGGCGCAAGAGGATTATTAATTTTGCTCTCTTATGACTCTTGTTTTTCCCTGTTATATTTTTTCCCTTTATAATTTTGCTCTCTTATGACTTTTGAAAGAATATTGAATTCAAGTATTTATTAGGCCAATAATGG
>NEWO01000027.1:1066152-1176808 GCA_003013225.1 Phalaenopsis aphrodite
TGTTGGAATATAAATATATATTACATAATCCATATAGATTACAACAATGGTATTTATTTTTATGGCACGTGAAGGTATTGAGCTTAAAATGTTGGTATAATACTTTCCAGACAATTGTTATGTATTTACATAGCTAACACCTAAACATTGGTTTATACATGCTTTATGAATTATATCATGAGATCTTAAAATCGCATACGTGTGGCTTTTAAATGTTGACACTAAAAAGTTGGGGGAGTTGCCCGTAAGAAGCTGTCGGTCACCATAATTGAAATCCCGTCGCACGCTTCAGAAAGACGCTTTAATTTACATATCAATTTAAGTTTAGAAAAATATGAAATTCAAATTGACTCCATATTTTTTATAGTTTAAATGAAAGAGTGTTTTACCTCAAATCCTGTATCTATCCCGAGAGATAAACACAAGACTTGAGGAAGAGACTTGATCAAATAAACTAAGAAATATATGACATACATTTGGTCTGCGAAATCATTTTATTTGTCGACAAATTTCTCTATTTAATATGAAAAATTAAATGATTTATTTTAAACTGTGTTTGGAAAAGCTTCCTATAGGCAAATCCCTTATAATTAATTACATCTTAGACAATCGTAGTTACCTAAGAATACTCTTGATAAAAATAAGAAAATATTATCTTCAAATAGGTCAAAAGGATATGACTTTTCAATGAAATCAGATAAGGAGGTGTGAAAAAGGAATGGTTCAAGTTTGAAATATTTATTATAGAATCCAAAGGAACAAGAACTAGGGGATGTAGATCCGAAGGAGAACCTTGGTGGCTTCCCAGTCTAGCCTATGGTTTGACTTCAATTTCAAGGATAAATTATTCAAGTGTTTCATTCTGCCAATTTTATTTAATTAGGACTTACATTCGTATGAAACGATCACACAAACAACCTGGAAGATATGAAGTTTTAGGTCGTGACGAACGACAACCTCAGAATCCTAAAACGAATTAGGGCTTAGATTGCA
This sequence comes from Phalaenopsis aphrodite, assembly GCA_003013225.1. Lineage (NCBI taxonomy): Eukaryota > Viridiplantae > Streptophyta > Magnoliopsida > Asparagales > Orchidaceae > Phalaenopsis > Phalaenopsis aphrodite. Next base: position 1,067,146 of record NEWO01000027.1, read on the forward strand.
CAGTAGAGCTGTACAAATGTCTAACGAAAAGTTGATGATTTAAGTTGCACTAGACAAACAATCTCGAAGTCATATGAATTGTTGTTTAATTCTAAGGAATGATTTAGCTGAGGAAGACATGTTCTGCTGTTGAAGATGACCGTGCTAGCTCCAAACTTCTTATCGTGACGAGTTTAAGTTTTATAGAGTATCAGATTATGATGTCAAATCTAGCGGTCATATGGTTGTAGTTCTTTAAACTTTTTATAGGGAACATGTTGAAGTTGTACAGTGTAAATAATAACAATAGAGTATGTAGCACAAAACAAACAGTAGAGTATGCAGTAAAGAGAATAGTACAACATGCGATGTAAAAGAAAAGTAAGAAGTACAATAAGTGATTTGCAAGAAAGTAACATGCCGTAAACACAAAGCAAACCTGTATATCTGGGAGATCCGCTGTTCCTTAGGTGTAATTGATACAAAAAGCAACAAAATTTGAGGAAGCAGACTGAAATGCTTTATATAAACGAAAACAAAGAAACATCGTTCAGAAATATCGAGAAAAATCTTCAAAAGACTCACGACAAAAAAAATGCGAGGAAATTGACGAATCTACAAATCAATGAAAATCGTAGAAAACACAGAAAAATCTCGAAAAGAGACTGCGAGTGTTTTGTCCAAAAATTCCAAGAAAACATATGAAGAAGTTCGAAAAGAGGGGATCACAAGCACTCAGGTCGGGGCTAAGACTCAACTATATGTTATTACTCGAGGGTCGTCGAAGGCCACTCGGTCACCCGGATGTATAAAACTTGCCACTCAACTAGAAGGGTGTCTTATCGAACCTAACTCAGGAGGGTACTCCTTAGCCCAAAAAGGTAATCAACAAGTGGACAACCAATGTTTAAAATGTATTTAAAATTTATATTTTTAGCATGCACATAAGTTTCAAGCATTCAAAAGGGGTTCTATCAATTTTATTTGTAGCGAAAAATATATTTTTGTTTTAGAAAAAAATGTATCTGTTCTTATCAAATTTGTTTTTTATTAATTTTGAAACGTAGTTCACGAGTCGATCGCGCTGTCGGACGTAGGGCCACCAACAACCTAAGAATGTTCGGGTCAACTCCCACTAGTCTTATGTCGGTGAATAATACTGTCATCTTAAAACTTATCGGGTTCCTGAATCGGATCCTGATAGGTTCCTGAATCGGATCCCAATATTGTAGGATGACATATCATTTTGCTCTATCTCCGGTGTGCTTTTGTCATCACCGCCTTAAACCCAAAAACAAAACCGACCTACTTGTGACATTGCTTGATGATTTCACGTATAACAAAAAGCTATACGTGGACACTTATGTATCAGACATAAGCATAAAAAATCGAACCAAGAAGTAAGGAAAAAAAGAACAAAAATGGGGTGAGAGAGATGAGAGACTGATCCACCTAAAACATCGAAAAGAACATATGATGAATCAACTCTCAAAACTTGTGACGAAAACACCCGAAGATCTTTAAATCAATCCGAAAGGATATCACTTTCTCACATTTTTATAAGTGGCTTAACCCGAGTCAATGTGACACTCACACACAAATGACCTCCTAACGCCGGTATCTAAACCTAGCCAAAAATTAATTTCCTAACTCCCGAATTAACTAATAGCCTTATATATCACATGAGCGTAAAATCTTCCCACATAACCAAATAAATGCTCACGGCCGGGGTCAATAGAAAAGAGGAGGCAACCACGTAGGCTTTCGGTCAAGGCAACCCAAAGAACAAGAGAGGCTCACGGCCAAGACAACTCAAGGCATAAGGAACTCACGGTTAAGGCAAGCCAAACTAACTATATAAGGATCTTTGATATACATAAGAGAGTTCAACATATAATCATAATTTCAATCCACCTACAATCATCCAAGTAGCTCAAGCCCAACAAGGACTAAATCACGCCAAACATACTCCAATAGGTCTCACGGGTGAGGACTGCAAGAGGAGCAAATCTCGATGGTGAGCTCATAGGTAGGGCAAAAAAGGGGGAGGCTAACTCAACCACATCACAAACACACGACTAGAGACCGTGAGATGAGAGGAATAGGCCCTCAGGTAAGGGATGCAAGGCCACACAAGCAAGGCAGACAATCGCTAATGATACTCACAGGTAGGATAGCAAACCCCACAAAATTTTCGGATAAAGGTAGTAGAGAGAAGTCACTATGCCCACTGCCAACCCCACACCAGGATTCAGAGGCAAGAAAAAACATAAGACTAGAGAATCGAGCCCCAAATCGAGGCATATATCACAGTAAAACTGGGTCCAAGCAAATATCAAAATTGCAGCCTTATAAACTTCCAAACCTATCCGTCAAAACCAGCTAACAGTTCTCCAATAAGGACAACACAATACGCCAAAACAGGTTCTCGAGTAAGAGCTAAGACCAACAAAAATCAAAACCCAAGCCACCTCTCGGGTAGGGGCAGGACAAGGCAAAATCGAGCTCTCAGCCAGAGCCAAATCGAGCCACAGCTGAGGTTCAAACCCAGACCACAACTAAAACTTGAAAACATCTCTATGCCCTGAAGACATCAAAATATAGGACTACCATATGTTTCAAACGAGAAAAACTATGAAACTCCTCCAAATCAAAATAAATTCTTCCACAATATGTGTTTTTAAGCCAAAAACACTCACAAGATACCAAAACCCCAGCCCCTAGCAGGGGTTAAAGCAAATAAAACCAAACCCTCCCACAGCTATGGAGCACGGGTAGGAGCTAAGACAAGCAAACCAAACCCCCAAACAAAGCCAAAAGAAAAACCCTCAAAGCCTATACGTGAAGCTTAAGCAGTTAGGACAATGTTTCAACCAAAACCAAAAGCCAAGCCTTAACATAACCAACATCCCATGCCCTTCCAAGGTGAAAACCGAGCCCCCAATCGAGGTCAAAACCCAATCATAGTAAAGGTTCAAAACCCATGCCATCCAAGGATTAAAGAATACCCATATGCCCTTGAAACATCAAAATATGGAGCCAAAATATGTTTTAAACTATAACAGTAGCATGAAAAATATTTTAAGCTACCAATATAATTGTTCTAAGCATGAAAGATGTTCCCTTCCCCTTCGAGGAGCCAAACCAAACTATCAAAGCAGGATATAAGACAATTTCGAGTGAAATAAATTTTCTCACGACATGTACTTCAAGTAAGGAAAAGCTACAAGGAGCCAAATCGAGCCGCAACTAAAGCTCAGAACCCGACCACAACAAAAGCTAGAAAAACATTCTCATGCCTTCAAAACATCAAAAACATAGGGTCACCACGTGTTTCAAGCAAGAACAACTGTAGAACTTTCCCAAATCAAGATGAATTTCTTCATAGCATGCATTTTTAAGCCCAAAAGGAATTTAAGATGCTAAAACCAAGCCTTACACATGCGTGAAAGATCAAACAAACCTTCCAATGTCTCATGCTAGATAAGAATAAATGAAAAAGCTTCATGATACATATCCTAACATGCTTGCAAGAGGAGCTAACATTGTCTTAAATCCATGTTTCAACCCTTCTAATTGCTTCCGATAGAAATATGCTACAATAAATAGAAACTTGTCATAGCTTCACCACTTTAAGCAAGTAATCAAGTCTAACTCCTAGAACATGCTCACATTTCTATTTCTAGGCTTGAGTAACAAATATTTCAAAAATATAGGTGCAATATCACTCTAGCATGCTATACCATCCACAACACCAAGCTCAAAGGCTCGGCAGAGGGAAAATCGAAAAGAAGCAAGGCACAGGGAGGAGAAGGTACCTCCTTGAAGCAAAACTAAAGTAACACAAAAACTTTAAAGGCACTCCCTACTTTAACTCCTCTTCCAATAGTAAGAGGAAGCCAACCCAAGCACAACAGGCTAAAGAAGTGAGAAAAGAAAATGACAGAGTTTTCCCTGCCATAGAAATTTTTTTTCGACCCCTGGAAATGCACCAAACAGTCTCATATAAACCAGAGAGAAGGAGAGGAAATGATTAAGAAATTGCATACGGATCGAAGGATCGAGAAGAGCAAACGCCACCATACGGGCGTGCGAGAGGCAGAGAATGAGATCATTGCAGAGGATGAGATCATCACAGAGGATGAGATACGATAAGGGATGGGTCGTGGGATCGTCCCGCGTGCGCGAGACGAGCGCGGGAACGAGACTCCAACAACACGAAGGAGCGGGCCAGGTGGAACCGAGCAAGCCGAATCTAGGGCAGAGGTCCACAGGGTCGAGACTCAGCAGAGAGGAGGGGAAGATAATGAAATTAGGTTAGGATTTAATATAAGGTATTAATTATAATAATAATAATAAAATATTATTTATTATTATAATTAACACTTAAATATGTATTTTTCCCCAAACGTGTCATCACAGTGCAACAAACGTCTCCTTTAGGCAAAATCGACGTTCCGGACGCGTTGGCACAGTCCGTTTTGTCATCCGGAGTCTTTTAGGCAACTCAGTCGACGATTGAGAGAAAAACACGTCGCGATCCGAATCACGTCAAAAATTCGGCCTGAGCTTAATCAAATAAGGCGACGAAGAGCGCGATAGTGACAACTTAACGCGTACAATCAATCCTAAGACCAACAATCCTATAGGGACTCTCATTGAGTTCCTCCACAGTAGCCTTACCTACTAATTAATAGCGGTCAAAACTGCCATGCAAAATGTCAAGTCGAGCGAAGAAAAACGCAAAATTTGTAACGGGGAGGGCTCCTTTGCTAGTTTTCTAGGAGTAGTCGACAGGAAAGTCCTACGGCTAGACCCTGGGCTATTAAAGAGGAGAAATGCTACACCTCCGTCAAAAGTGAGGTCAACACTAAACAAGGGAGATTTGTTATATTTTTGTTTTTGTTTTTGTGGCTCATGCTTTTTATAATCAATGTTAGCTATTATGAGAGAAGAATGCAATTCTTCCAAAAAATTTTGCAATCCTTCCAAAAAATTTCTTAACTGGAATATGAGACAAGAATGCAACTCGTGTACCATTCATATACATATAGTAAATCCATTTGCCAATGATAATATGAAGCCATCAAAATGAGAATATGTTCTCTTGAAACAAGAATTTGTTGCAAAAGCTTTGCTATTACTTTTTCAATGTGGTCGGTGCTTGGAATTTTTTCTTTCTTCCTGTCTCTTTTCCTTGCTCTCAAGATGCTAAGCGACAAAAAAAAAGGATTCTACTCTTCATTTTCATCTTCTTATATCTATTTTAATGAGAAATTACAAATATTGAGATTCAACTTCATAGGCCTACATGAACTATTTATAGTTTTTGTTGTACACAACATTGTTTTGAGCTTTTCAGCTTAGTGTTCAGGGTGCTGCGGTGGCATTGATTTGGGCTTTCTTAACTCTTTTATAGAATATATTTCATATGAACAAATCTCATTTATAATAGTGGTATTTTTTTATAATTCATATAGATATATATTACATAATTCATATATATATATATATATATATATATATATATATGGACAATACCAGTTACAATATGTTATTTATTTTTATGGCATGTGAAGGTATTAAGCTTAAAGTGTTGGTATAATACTTGTCAGACAAGTCTTATGTATTCACATAGCTAACACCTAAACATTGGTTTATTCATTTACTGTCATTATGATTTGTGAATTACATCATGGGATCTTAAATTTGCATACTTGTGAGGCTTCTAAATAAGGGAGATTTATACATTTACTGCGATCTCAACATTCCTCTGAAAAAATTGGTTGATACTTCTCCAAAGGTGTACAAACATTTGTTAGTTTAACGTCACAAATCATTAAGCCATATGATCCATCGTTCGCTACTACTCCTAAACAAATCGAAAATGATCTTCGTTACATGTCATATTTCAAGGTAAGTTTTATGAGTGCGTTATGTTAAGTTCAGAATGTAATGAGTTTCTAACTATGCAAAACAGGACTGCATTGGGACAATTAATAGTACGCACTTTGATGCCCGAATACCCAACCAATAAAAGGTTGCGTACATTGGTTAGAGTAGTTCAACGACCCAAAATATTATGGTAGTATGTGACTTAAACATATGTTTTACATTTGTCATGGCGGGATGAGAAAGAAGTGCACATGACAGTCGTTTTTTTTCTTATGCAAGCAGGAATAGAACATAGCGTTTCCCTCACCCGCCTTCTAGTCTGTTTAGCTATGTAAACATATTACTTATATGCATTATTTGCTATTAATAGCGTCTTTCATAAAAATAAAATATTATTTGGCTAATGCCAGATATCCGATGCAGAGGGGCTACCTGAAGTCTTATCCGGACACCAAATACCATACTCCTGATTTTGAGAGAGCAAGTGACGCCATCCGTGGCATAAAAAAAATCTTTGACAATCATCACTCATTGCGCGGGGTTACTGAAAGGACATTTGGGGTTTAGAAGAAGAAATGTGTCTTCCTACGTGATATGTTATCGTATCATTTCCCAAATAGGTTGTGGGGGCCACTATGACACTTTACATCTTCATTCAACAATATCCCTCTCAATTAGATACAGACTTCAGTATGACTGACGATGATCAACCACATATCTCTCAAGAACCTTCAGAATTTTTGGTTGGACATTCATTACCTGAGGATAAGATAGAGTCAAATGAGTTTGAAACTCAAGACAGTAAGGTGTAGCCGAGATGACCTCTTTGAGGGAGTTTATCGTAGATGCTATCTGTGGTTGTTGATTCACCCACTCTTATTTATTTATTTAACTATAAGTTCTTTTCGTATGTATTTAGTTGCATTGTGAATTTGGATTTTATGGTTGTATTAAAAATTTCGTTTGTTTCATATATACTTTTGAGTATATAAGAATGACGTGTTTGAAATTTGTTTTCCTTTGTTTGTTTTTTTTGTGGGTGTGTGAGGTTAGTGATGAATGATGAAAAATATTGTCTTACTAGTTCTTTTGGATGACCGACCGATTCGTTGTTGTTATTTAGTGTTGTATGTGTATTCCTAATTAAGGCAACCAATAGCCTCACTTCTTTTGGGTGCATCAGATTATGAGGATTTATGTGGATGACCTTTTTTGATGATATGCAAATCTGGTACATGACGACCGTGTCATGTTGGTATTGCATGTGAAATTCTAAAGAAGACAACCTAGACCCCCTCTTCTTTTCAATGCAACGGTATATGATGATCTACTGGATGACTTTTTTTGGTATTAGACACATGTATCCCAGGACAATTGTCCCCGTGGGTTAAAGACAACCAAGAATTCATTTCTTTGAAGGTCCATTGTCTCCTTGTAGTGACAGACGCGTGGATTAATGTAGTTACTTGTTTGAGATTGCACACTCACATTTTTCTAGTTTTTTATTTCGATGCGGTTTTCATTTAATTCGGTTCTCTTGTAGCTATATAGAACTTAATTTATTTTTCTGATCTGACAAATGATTTCTTTGTTTTTTTTATCTCAATAACAACATTAGTTCTAGGATTTTAGGGATCTCCTGAGTTGTGTTGTGTTACTTCGGATTGTTTGCTCCCTCACTAACGTCACGTCAGTCTCACAGGAGTGGGAGACAGTTCTTCGGTTGTCGCAGGGATGTTTCAGCTAGTTGTGGTTTCTTCCATTGGGCCGAAATTATGAAATATTAAATTATGAAATATTGTACTGCCGACAGTGATTGAGGTGCGATGGTTTTCTAGGAGGATATTGCAACTGAGGACATATGTCGTTAGAGTTTTAAATTAAATATTTAATTTTTTTAATTATACTTGTAATTATATTTATCGTTATTTTATTTCTTTTGATACTCACACATGAGTGAGCACTCTATGTTTATTTTTTTAACTGATCTGTAATAGTTCGTGGCTTCTGTTTTATCAATTATTTCGTTAATACAATTATGTTGCAAACAACATCACTAAACAGAGACAAAGTGATCATTTTTCCAATAACAACTGCAAATAAGTTGTTCTGAATAAGCTTCCCCAAACAACAAACCAGCTTATCCTGATAATCTGCAGATTATCAGATTGTCAGGATAATCTGCTTATTAACATATTATAAATAATCTACAGCTGCCCCAAACAAATCCTTAATTCTAGGCTATCAGATCCTCTACTTGCTTTTATAACTCCTCTTACTTTGTTGGTCTCATTGGCTTGCGAGGAGCACTGATCCTGGGATGCAATCTATGCATGTTAATTTTCATGTATGATTCATAATCTAGGTGACAGGCTGTTAGCCAAAATATTTTAAAACTCTCATAATAGCGGCTGCAATGTCTCAAATGTTAGCTCATCGTTTCATTGCCTTCCAACATCATCAAAGCTAGTTCTATTGGAGCCTTTCTCGTAGCCTATAAAAATATGATTTGTTTGAATTATAACTCCCATATTTATTAGACCACTCGTCAATATTGATTCTTCAAATGGCAAAATTATGTTGTCTTTTTATCTTAGACGAAAGAGTATGTGTTTTTATGGACATCATAAATCATGCCTCTATATTGCTGTCATGGTTGAAAACAAAATATTATATATATCTATAGGCACATCTTCAAACCACACCTACTTTTATGGTGTCTATAATGAAAAACTCTATCAAATACCTTTTGTCAATATTAATCTCAATTTTTTTTTTTTCAACGGAGTCAGGGAGTATGAGAATATTCTCGGGTAAAGAGACTAGATTTTTCCATCATCTCTGTTGACATTACATTCTCAAAATTGCCTTTATTATGATGAGCTTGCACACATTTCCCTTTATAGTACAACGAGTTGAAAAGATGTTCTAACCACCAATTAATGCTTTGACTTGACTTGTTGAAGCTTTATAGGGTACTCACTATCAATAAGCTTTTTTTATGTAAATCGTAAAGTCTCAGAAAGATATCTTGCCCAAGTGTGTTGGGAGATACTTATATTTCATCCACTTCTTGATCTCGAGTGGAGTTGTGATTTTTCTTTTTCCTTATGCGGGCTCAAACATTTTAAATTCTCTCATCACAAAGAAACACTCATCTTAATTTGATGGCATCTAGCTTCAACTTCTTGTCAGTTCAAATGTATGTATCTCGAGCCACTCAATAAACTCGGCCAAATTCATACAACCCTCTAAATCCGGTAAATCAACATTATTTTCAAATTCACCCTCTCTTCTCCTTTGCTTAGTGCTGAATCAATGTGATATTAACCCTTCATTGTTTGTGATTTTTTGATGAAAATGGCTTTTCCAATTTCTTCATCCAGGTGGTCACCATTGTTACTATATGTTATTTCCTCATGTTGCCTTCTTTTAAAATTGACGACCCTATGTTCTAATTGGAGGATTTTATTTTCATATCTTCCATCATAAGATCTCGAATTCCTCTTTTTGGAATTCTTCTTCATGACATAGTAGATTTGTTGTATTTAGGATTTTAGCTTAGGTAAAAGTTTTTTTTTTTTTTTTGGGTTTGCTCGAAAGTGAGAGGATGTATGGTTTTGGATTAAGGTTGGATGATTGTACAGGTAAAGGGATTGGTTTATGTGGATAGGGATTTGGTTTTTACAAAGAAATATTCTATGGTTTAAGTGGCTCTGATATCAAATGCCTAGAAGGTACGAGAGGATCAAATTAATGTTGGGGATGATTCTAGATTGGCACTAAGGCAACATATGAGGAAACCAAAAGGATTGGACGAGGAAAACTGCATTCTTGTTGCTATCTGATAGGTAAACAACGACGATATCTACGAAGTATGAACATTGAGGGTGATCCTCACCAGTTCTCGATCAGGTTACGGGCATAACACATCACAAATAGGACAAAACTGGAGAAGAAATATCCAATAACATAAGATTAACCAATAGTTCATAACTAGGTTTTAAACAATGTATTTATATAAAGCTAGCAAAAGAACAAATTAATGTCTAGGCTCTGATATCAAATGCCTAGAAGGTACGAGAGGATCAAATTAATGTCGGGGATGATTCTAGATTGGCACTAAGGCAACATATGAGGAAACCAAAAGGATTGGACGAGGAAAACTGGATTCTTGTTGCTATCTGATAGGTAAACAACGACGATATCTACGAGGTACGAACGTTGAGGGTGATCCTCACCAGTTCTCGATCAGGTTACGATCATAACACTTCACAAATAGGACAAAACTGGAGAAGAAATATCCAATAACATAAGATTAACCAAAAGTTCATAACTAGGTTTTAAACAATGTATTTATATAAAGCTAGCAAAAGAAATCCTAATAAAGGCGGCCAACCTATAGCCTAGGGGGCTCGAGATCCTTAACCAAGCGGAACGAAAACTGGTCCATTTTTTTACGCTTATGTCCCAGACAGACATGGGGAGCATGGATTTCAATTTTCCATCTAATATTTGAACATTTTCTTGATTTCTTTTAATGAAGATAATTCATAGCTAGAACTTTTAATGAATAAATATTTCATTAAAAATGCCACTTATGCCATGTGCGGAGACATTTTTTATGACGCTTTCCACATCTTTGATTGTGATATTATCTCAAAGATTTGGAGGAGCTCTACTCTCCTTTTGGCATAAGTAAATTTATAGAGAATTTGGAATATGTTTTATTCTCCGTAGAGAGATGCTCTTCTCAAGAACCTCAAAGAAATTTGCAAAATTTATGTTTTTCTTTGTTCCATATAATTTGAAATGAAAGTGATGCTAGTTTATTTTTCGACAAGAAATGGTAGACAAATTCCTTTTGTTAATATTATCAATCTAGCTAATTTCTTGATTTACATCACCATTGGGAAAAAATCATCTAATATCAAATGCATTTGAAAGACTTGCACCTTTTTGGATTCTGTTTTATCATGGATTAGTTTTGTATGACTATGGTCATGTTTGTCATTGTTTTTGTAATGGTAAGCATTCTTTCATTCCGATAAAAAGATTTCATCCAAATTTTTATAAATAAAAAATATTTTTGGGCCCTTATTTAGTCATCTTAATTCCGAGAGAGCATGCTTGTTTTTTCAACTCATCATGCTCTTTTCACCTTATTCCTATCGCAAGTTATCACCATAAAAAAATGCCCATTCTCAAATTTTGTTGAATTAGTGTTAGAATAAACAACTCAAATCATGACAAAATGTTTGCATCAATGCCTCGTCTAGGCACTTGTAATGGCTCTTGCTTGTGCTGGGATCTTTGCATGCTTTAGTATTTTGGTGAGCACTTGATTCGCCTTTAACAATACTAACATGAATACAAACATTTATTATCTTCATTATTTTTATAATTCATTGACTCGATCATCTATGCCACAAATTTGATATTGAGAGTTCATTTGATTTTTCTATCTACTCGAGCCTGGGGCTCTTTAATGTTTTTTTTTTCTTTTACTACAATGCTGTTTTCTATTTTTATGTTTGATCTATAAGAATGCTAAAAGAAGTAAATTGTTGAGAGCATTTCTTGTTGTTTATCTTCAAGTAAGGCCTGAATAATTGTGTAAACTGCATCAAGATTCATTGGTTTGATAATTTACATGTGTTTATCCTTTTTCACTGCATTGTTGGCAATGCAATATACTTATTTCTACATCTCTTCTGATAAATTTGTATTACATGTTTTTTCTGGAATTGCTTTAATCATATACATTGCAGTGAAACTTTCTGTTTGATATACACTGGAATAATCAGATTGAGTTATTTGAGATCAATAAAATGGCTCTTATGGCTGATGGAATTGTCTTTTGTAGGCGGATGACAACAAATTATCGGAAAGGACAGTTTCTGATGAATTTGGTCAGGCATGTGGCTGTGGTTTACTTTTTCTGCCTTTTCTGATTTATTAGTTTATTGCACTTTGATTAATGTAACTAGAATGATTTGTGTGCTTGCTTCTCTTGCATAGGAATCTGAGAAGCTGGACAAACCTGTAAGTTGTCTTGTAGAGGTAGGCACTCTTGCTGATACAACTATAAAGGTGCTTAGCAACGGTGTCCTGCCATTAGGAAATGGACATGCGGTTATAGAACCGATTTATCCAGAACTTGAGCTTGAAAGTTCTATGTCCAATGAGCAATGTAAAAATGTAGTCCCCATACGTGAAACTAATAGTCTAAGCTCCATTACTGAAAAACCTGCTAATGAGATAAATTTTCAGTATATAGAAGCAAAATCATCTTCTGTTCAGTTGACCGATGCTATTGATAGTTCTCCGGTGGGTGGTGATAAGGAAACTTCTACTCCAACTAGTCAGAGAGATGGACTGAACGGGCAAGCTAAAATTTTGAAATCAGACCGTTTGCCTGTTATGGTGCCAGAAACTAAAGTGCACTTGGAGTTTGAAAGGGATGCTGAACTTCAGCTACTTGCAGGCCTGGTGGATGCTATTCCATGTTTTGATTCAGCTGCCCCTGCTTATAGTTCTCCTGCCAGTGGTCTTCCTTCACAGTTTAGTGAAATGAAAAGCAATTCACATAAAGCTGCCTCCCTGGCTTGTAAGGAAATAGTTTCTGAAATTACTACAATGGAGAAGGAAGGTCCAACGGCTGTAGTTTCTCAGCATGAAGATCAAAGTGTTGCCAGTATTTCTGATGGAAAACCATTACAGGATTCTAAGATGTCACTGGCAGAAAATGCTATGACTGAAGTTGCTGCAGTTGGTATCAGTGATGGCGAGTCTTTGAGGAAACAACTAAAGGAAGCTGCAAGTGTTGTTGCTGATGCAAATACTTTCGAAAACCAGCGGGTGTCCAATCTCAAAAAGCCAAAGGCTGAAGATGTCGCTGACAAGGATACCTCTGCAAAATCTTGTCTGAAGGTACATGCTAGCCTTCTACGTGCATCAAATTTTATGAGAGTTTGGCTTTAAATTTGAGAAAAAAACTTTGCAATATGCTATTCTAAAACTTTTGCTGTACTTTTGACCTGAAATAAGTTTTTTGTTGTACGTTGCTTGAATGATTAATTTATCAGAGCGTGCCACGTCAAATTATGAATTAATTTGTTTTAAGGAATGCTCACAACACTTTTGCTTGTTTTGCGGATTAATTTTGAATATTTCACCTAAATAAATTTAGTGCTTTGTTGTCTTATGTTACTCATATTGCTTAATCCGGTCTCTTAAAATTACATTTCTAATAGTGATACCGGAGTTAACCCAAATCACGACTCGGAAACGTCTTATTTTTTTGCTGAAATTTAAAAGACTAGTACAACTCTTCCGAACCAGCGAGAACACAAGAGACAACCAATAAGGGTACATAGACAAAAACAGGAAAATGAAAGAGTGATTGCAGAAAATATACTAAGCATAGATCCGAAACAGTCCTGGACAGCGTCAGTGGGCGGTTAAGAAGTCATCAGGGAGGATGGTGAAGTGTTTGCAGCGGTTGGACGGACGTTGGAGTGATCAACAGTTACTGGAGTAGAGCTAGGAGAACTTAGAAAAGCTGACGGTCCGCTGGAGATGGGGCCGGAGAGGGCGATAGCGACGGGATGAGAGCTGGGAGGGTTGCGGCTTACTTGGAGGAGTGCAGGATGGAGGGGCGGCGCCTAGAGAGAGCTGGGAAGGATCAGGGTACCCGCTGGCTTGATGCAGGAGATGCTGGAAAGGGTCCCAACAGCTGTTGTATGACTGGGATGACTCGAACAATTTGCGTGAGGAGCTGGGAGGGCGACAACAGTGGAGGGCGACGCCAGGTGGAGGGGGTAAAGCAAAGATACACACCACCTTGGCAGAATACAATCATAGCATCACATCGTCAAAGGATACAACCTCAAACGAGGGTAAATCCCTCGGGAGGATCACTTGAAACAAGAAAAATCAGCAAGCAAAAAACTGTCTTGACCTAAGAAAATAACAAGCATAAATTAGGGAGGAAGAGAAGAATATAAAAGAAAGATCTAAAGAAGGAAAGAGGTGAAGAGTGGAAGGAATGCAACAGCTAGGAGTTGCGCAGTACCAGCTAGGAGGGGCGTAAGATTAGGGCACGGGGGAAGGAGGCGAGCAAAGCATGCGATGAGGGATGCGAGCGATTAAAATGGATCAGCATTAAATGTCATGGACCGGTCCGGTAGTTGAACCGCAGTAGTGTCACATCACGCTGAAGGGAGTGGATTTTGACCGCCTCGCGTCGCATAGTTGTTATAATTACGTTGAATTGCGTGATCTGTATTTCTCTAGTTTCTTAACTTTATTTAAAATGCGGAGCTCAAGGCTAGTTTGTTTTCCATAAGTAACTCGTGTTGTTGTTAAGATCCATTTTTATGTTAACTTCTTGTTCTCCGTTGATTCTAACTACAAATGACCACATTGGAAATGTGTCTTTGTTTTTATATTTGTTGGAGGGTTGTATTGACTCCGAGAACTTTTTTTTTTTTTGCATTGCACGGAGTCTAACATTTTTCGTGGTTAAATTTATTTTATATCAATAAGTCATTTGAACTTCTGTTGTTTGATGTGTGAACTGGATGTTTTTTCTGCGTAATTGTAGCCATGACTCACTGTATTGTATATGGTGTTTGTCATTTCTTTGTTGAAACCTTTTTTATGGGGTACCTGATGTTAATATTTATTGCATATTTTATTGCATGATTATGAAATGATGGTTTCCTTGAAGGCTCCAACGGAAGCAAACAATGATCAAAATAATTGGGTGAAGTTCGCTAGAGGAAGTCCAACAAATAAGCGTCAAAGAAAAGTAATTTGTTTCAAGTTTTTATTAATTCTCTGTCCTATATTTATTTCACCGTTGTTGTTCCACTAGGATTCTTTTGAAATTACAAGATCACATTATATATTAAGAATTGTTTGGCCATAACAAAACTAAATCAGTATCAAGTGAAACAAAACAATCATATAGATTTTATTCATAAAATTCATTACACATTAAAATTATCACTTCAAATGAATCATAAATAAAAATAGAACAAAAACTAGTTTTTTTCCCATGATTGAGAAAAGTAAGAAAGTACAATGGAAAAACATAAACTACACTAGGGGTTAAAGAGAAAACTAGCATTTGATTCTTGAAGGTCTATTCTTTTTTTTTCCTCCTCTTTGCTTGCACGGTTTTCTCCCTTGGAATCTTTTCTCATCTTTTTCTCGCACACACTACTCACACTAACACTCCGCACTCTTTAAGTCCACTCTAGTTTCTCCTAGCCACTTCAATGTTTTTTCCTAACTTAAGTATCTGTCCCTACACCATAATTGTTCTAAAAACCACACAACTTCTAAGTTCGAATTAATTCCGTCAGATCATGCTTTATAGTGTTGTAAACTAGCGTCGCGGCACTGTGCTGGTTGGGTTGCGACACTTTATATGCAGCGCTATGACACTATGCTCTATTTCTTGAGGCCTTAAAATTTAAGATTCTAGCACTGCGGAGCTCCATCTCAAGCGCCACAACACTTGACTGTCAGCATTGTGGTGCCAAGAGGAAGCACTAAGACACGAAGCTCTCAATTTTCTATTTCGATACAGTAGCGCCATAGCGTTGCTGCAATAACACTGCTACAATACTATTGTTACAATACCGCTACTACAGTGACATTGCTATAATAGTTTCAATTGCTTTATTTGTATCATTATTTTTGCTTATATGATCGATATCTTCATCTTTGTTAATGTGAAAATTTTCTACCAAAAATATTTTTTTTAGTGATAATAATCCATACATTTCTATCATTGTAACTGAAATTCGCTCATAATTTAATTAGCGAACTCAACAATCTTTAATATATCTGTGTGTCTATCATATTATACATGATATATCTTCGAACCATTATTACCTCTTATAATTACTTTTATATGCATTTATTGCTTAATTTGAATGTACCGACAAGCAATCACTTTTGTAATATACACAAGAAATACAACATAGCAGGTAATAGTCAACTATTTGGGCTTTGATTTTGCATTTCTATGAAACACCACAAAATGAAACTATTGAGGCGTTCATTTGTATAATTAAATCAGACTAAGAATATGCACAATATGAAATAATTAATAAACACAATCATATAATAAATGAATTTACTAATTGGAAGTAGCAATCCATAGTCCTATAAAACAACTTGTTTCTTATTTTATCAATTGAGTATCTTACATGAGATTTGGGTCAGAGTTGCGACGAGTTCTTCCCTGGGCTTGCCTCCTTATATAACTAGTCTGGAAACAACAACATTAAATTTTGAAATACTTCAATTTAAAGTTAATTTCAGGAAAGTATTTCCTCAATTAATATTTTTATATCAACATTTCATACAAGCCTATTAAAAAAATTAACGAAATCCCTGTATTTTTTTGCTTAAGGCCTACATTCCTTGCTAATATCTACAGCCCACATCCCTTCCAAATCTAGCTGCCCAAACCTGCTTCAGTTTACGGAGAGAAATCAATGATATCATTAGATGAATTGGGATCAAATATCGCATTTATATAAATTTACTTATATTCTTAATTTTCTTACCTTAACCTTCCAATTTCTCCTCTTAAACTTTAGTTACTCCTCACCAGACTGTTTACCCGGCAGCTACAAGCTCTCAATTAATTTTCTGCAGCTCGCAACAATTAGGGAGAGATTAAAAATGATTGCCTCAATTTAATAAAATTAACTAAAATGATTTCATTTATTTGTTCATATGCATTAATTTCTTAGCTCCCAATTCTCTTTTTTTTTTGCTATCATGAGACACAAATAAATCTTCCAAGAATGAGAGGGGGCTAGTTAATATATTTTCCTCTCCATTTATTTTTTTAAAATCAAACTAAAGCTATCTATGAGGCAGTCTGTTGAGGCAAGGCGCAAGCTGACCGTGTGAGGCACACCTAATACTGCACAATTTTGAAACATGGAAAATTATTTATTTTTATATGTTGACAAAAATCTCTGTGAAGGTCTTTCAGTGTTACCATCGTTTTGCTGTATTGCACTGACCTTTTTTTTTTCTTTTCAACTTGGGAAAAGTTTAACTTACTAGATTTAAAAGTTTTTCTAACTTTTTCAGGTCTCTCAGTTATATAGCATGCATTTGGATAATATTGGTCGTAAGATAGAAGTGTGGTGGCCTGATGATGAGAGGTAAAATGAAACTTATTTTGTTTTATAAAATTTTTGAACATCCGGATGAATGTTTTTGTTCCGTGCATATCGTGTTCGTGAAGTAGTAGTTATGGCTTTGGCATTAAAATCGATGTGACGATGCCAACATTCTGACTTTTGATTTTATTTATCATGCTGCGTATTGTTTTAACATAGTTTCTTAACATTGTTTACTCCTATATTTCTATTGTGCATTTTTATACTTTCTCAATTTGTATTGCTCAAAGCACTTTGATGTTGGAAGTTTCTCTGACTTTCTTGATATTTAATACAAGTTGATTTTTAAACTCCATGTGCCTATGTGGAGAGAGGGGGCGCGAGAGATTGGAAATTATGAGTCATAATTGGTTTATTCTTGGAACTGGTATTGAAAGCTATATTTATTGAGCTTTCGAATTAGTGAAGTAGGGGTTCTGAATGATTTGGAATTGATTTTGAATTATTTAAGCCAGGACTTAGATTCATCGCAAAATGTAGTTTTAGGCGGGAGATTAAAGGTTCACTTTTTACATATATTTTTGCATCCAAGCCTTCAATTACACAGTATCCTGGAGTAATGTCTGATGTACTATTGGGTGGGTCTTTTTGCATTTATTGAATCACTATTTCAATACTCATTCAAAGTATCATTGTGGAAAACTGATGCTTTTAAATTTTTTTTGTTGCGTGCAAGAGCTTTTGCATTACTCCTGCAGCATACAATATTAATCTAATGATGGAATTTTTGTTTTTTTACTATCATAAATTTTAAGCAATGTAATCCTCGTATTAAATATTATTAGCGTCGTAATTTTGATTTGTATAGATAATGTTGACTCGGTTTATAAATACCTTCAATAACTTATGTTAGGCATCCCTAAATGAAGATGGTGGTGTAAACGAGCCGTGCTTGGGCAGCCCCAAAACTTATGTTTGGCTCGTTCAATTTTTTTGTTCGAAAAGTCACATGAATAGCATATTCATGTTTGGTTGGATTCAAATTCTTTTTTTCATTTTAGATCCTAAAATTAGCTCGAATGATTTAAGAAACAATATAATGTAATATTTTTTAAAATAAAGCATAAAAATGCATATAAAAATATTATAATGATATTTAATTATTTACTTAATTTGAGTTAAAATGAGTCGAACATGATTAAACATACGTTTGTTCATGTCTGACTTGTTTTATAATTTAAGCTCAAAAATATTATTTGTGCTCTGCTCACTTGCTTAACGAACGAATTGAACACAAGCTGTTTGCGAACGATGAGTTGATTTGACGGCCCTAACATTGATGACACCTAATCAATGGCTAATAGGTTAATAGTTTAACAATCATTCAAATGGCACATGGCATATAGACAGTCCTACACATTGAAATTATATAAATTTTTTTTTAATACCAGATAACGTTTGCCTCTAACAATGGGCTTTGAGATTGTTTTAGCCTTTTCCTATGACATGATTTACTTGATTGATTTATGATTTGTTACGGTTATGTTGTAGGTTCTACACAGGTGTTATTGATGCTTTTGATCCTGTAACAAAGAAGCACAGGGTATTACAAATTTGTACCTTCAATTGTGTCTGATAGCTTGTTCAGATATTATGGATTTTTTAAAGAATTTGTTAGTGGTTCTCTTCTTCACGGCACAGGTGGTATATGATGATGGGGATGCTGAGATTTTATTTTTGAGGAATGAGCGCTGGAATTATATTGATTCCAAGAATTTTGAAAAGGTACATCAACCATCACGCATGTTCATTTACTTTGTTTCTATTGTATTCAAATTTTTGAACCTCCACTTCTTTGATTTTCTTACAGGGTCAGGAAAATGATATTGCATGCCCAGAACCTTCTTCACAAATGTGAGTATTTATTTTTGGGGCATTTACATACATAGCACTTAATTCTTATCGATTTAGGTATCTCACACCAAAACTTCCATATTTACACTCAGAGCACTCAATTCCCCCGTATCACATACAAAGTATTATCAATTACTTATTTTAATAGTCAAATTCATCTTTTCATGCACAGGTAAAATGCTATGTGTAAATATAAAAGCTTAGCTGTGAGATGCGTAAATTCATAAGAATTGCGTGCTACGTATTAAAATTTCACTTTATTTTTTGGAGATTTATTTCATCTGGTAAGCTTATGAATTGTGATTTTGGCCGCATGCCTTTTTTTTTTCCTTAGTTTCTACTATTATATATAGTCAGTCCAGTTCTTTCTGGCTTAGTGATGCGTATCAGCTGACCAGCAAATTTAATTGGCTTTTGAATTCCAGAAATTATTTTTACTCTTTGTACAGTGCAATTACTTGTTAAGTTGTGTTTTTGTATTTTCGTTTGCTCTGCTATCTGTATTTGTGGCTGATTCTTTATTTTTTGTTTTTATGTGTTCATTCTCTTTCAGTGCCTTGTATTTTTTTTTCAGTGCTGTTCATGAAGCATTTTTCTTGTTTTTCTTTTTCAGTCACGTTATTGTATTCAATATTATTTAAAATCTTTCATTTTCTGTTCTTCTCTCTTCATTCAGATTTTGAAGGCAATATTGTAGGATTGTGCGACATTTTCTGGTGATTTAAAGTTGAGCCTATTTTTATAATGTTTTAGATGCTGATGAAGAGCCTTGTCACCCCGCCCCATTCAGTTACAATTTGTCTTTCCCGTCATTAGTTTCAATGCAGATCCCTTCCCTCATAGATGTTCAAGAATGCTTTTTGGTTTTATGAAATTTAATTATATCTTTGATTTTAACATGATTGATTTGCTGTTAATGTACTGATAAAAAATTATAAAGCTTTTATGGCCTGTTAGTTGGAGAAAATATTACATGCGGAGTTGGATTTAGAGTTCCATCTGGACTCCAATAAGAAATTGACATGTGAACGACCCAACTCGAGCCACATTTTATTTCTTGCGGAATTCACTAAAAATTTAGTCGGCTCATTTCTCTGATTGTCATTGGCCAGGCCAAACAAGCGAAAAGCAAGTTCAAGAAAAAGGAACGCGGCCAGAGATGGGTCAGTTGGAACTCCCTTATATATTGCATTATTTTATTCAGACATTTACATACATACCACCCAATTCCAATGTATTTACACTTCTAACACCTAAACTTTATTTTTGCATATATATATATACCACCGAAATCCTTCATATCACATCAAAAAATAAAAAAAATCTGTATTTTTAACTTTTAAGCGGTATATATGTAAAAAATACTAGGAATTAAGTGTTATGTATGTAAATCTTCCTATTGTATAATGTAATTTTCTAACAATTTTATATAATTGCATTTAATAGAAGTAAATTATATAGGAAATCTGAGGAATCTGGAGATCAAAATTCAACATTTAAACCAAGAGGCAGCCCCAGACATACAACTTCAGAACTAGATTCTTCCCTGTATGATAAAACCTCCGAAAGTTTAGTCGACGAGGAAACCAAGTTTGATACAGATAAGAATTATTCTACTAAGTTTAAATCGAACCGAAGGTTCAAACGAAAGAACATTTCAACATTGGCTGGTACCGAATCCCTTATGAGATCTACAGATGGACCCGAAGGTGACTCTTTTGTAAGAAAATCAAAGATTTTTGATAAGGATGAAGGAACTGAATCTGATTCCCATAAAATAAAATCTCCTTTAGATGAGAACTTTAGAAGTTGGAGGAAATCAGCATTAAAGTTTAGGGTAAAGTTTAGTAGAATTTTGAACGAGGAAGCACTGAAATCTCCCAACAATGGTGATAAGGGAACCATTACTGAATCCTCTGAAACAAACAATGGTTTAATAGCTGATACTGATGAAGAATTAAAGTTGAACCAATTGTCCGCCCATGGTGTTTCCAATTCAATCATGTCTAATATTGGGGTAAGGTTCTTTATTATTGAATTTCTTATAACATTTCTTTGGTATATCCTTTGAAAACTCCTTTAAAGTGCTATATTGGTCACCGACTACAACGCTTATATATCTCATACTCTATACTTTCATGTGAATTTTGATTCAGCTTTGTTGTTGGGTAAGCATTTGAATAATTTAAAGTATGATATTAAAACATTGCTTTACTAAATGATAAACAAAAACAATGGCAATTGTTCACAAGAAATTTTGAGACAATGAAAGTGATTATTGAGTTGTTTGTATTCTCCTCCAGCACTTTCCACAAAATGTATTTAATAAACTCTATAAGTCTCATGCTATTTAAAATAATTACAAAGCTTAGACCCAATGAACATGCTTTGATTTTTCTTCCAACATGAACATTAGTTTGACTCTTAGGTCCTGTTTAGGATCACTTTCTATCTTTTTGTTTTTTTTTTGTTTTTTTATTTTTTCTAAAATTTTATTTTTAAAACAGATGAGACTTGTTTTCAAAACATCAATAACACAAAAATTATGTTTTTTTTTTTGGGGGGGTTTTAAAAACATGTTTTTCTTGACATTACCTGTGCGAGGCTCTGCTGGCCGCAGCCACCCCCCGCGCTGCACTGGAAAGATGTTTTTATTTTTATATTTGTTGGAGGGTTGTATTGACTTTGTAAATTTGTTTTTGTACTGCATGGACTCTAACTTTTTTCCTAATTAAATTTATTTTCTATCAGCAAGTCATTTGTACTTCTGTTGTTTGATGTGCGAACTGAATGTTTTTTCTGCAAAATTGTAACCATGACTCACTGCATTGTATATGGTGTTTGTCATTTGTTTGTTCAAACTTTTTTTATGGGGTGCTTGATGTTAATATTTATTCCATCTTTTATTGCATGATTACAAAATGATGGTTTCCTCGAAGGCTCCAACGACAGCAAACATTGATCAAAATAATTTGATGAAGTTTGATAGTGGAAGTCCAACAAAGAAGCGTCAAAGAAAGGTAATTTGTATCAAGTTTTTATTAATTCTCTATCCTATATTTATATGCATCTTATCTTTGAGGTTATTATAAATGTGAGAATATGGCCACTACAATAATAGATTCTAGAGATATCTAATTCATTGGCGAGACGAATTTACTTGTTATGATTCATGGATTATTTTGGAAGCACAAAATTTATGAATGGATTTATTTCTTGATTATGAAATGCTAAATTCTTCTAGCCAAATTTTTTTTAACCGTTCAATTTGATGAAATCTATGAAACCCCTTGAGTGGATGAAATTGAACTCTTAAGCATAACTCATCTTTTGGTGTAAAAGTTGGAGTTTCATCAGGAAGTCCAAAGTTAAGTGTGCTTTTGTGGGAGCACTCTTAGAATGGGTGACCTCCTGGGAAGTTATATCAATGGGACAAAATCATGAGACCGTTAGATCAAAGCGGATAATATCTCGATGAATAATAGTTCAGGCTGTTACAATTTATATCGGAGTGTTACACTGACCTGAAAATGGGAATTAAGTGTTATATTTAACAACGTGCTACACCTAGAAGCTACCTCTTGAGCTCTAGATGTGATAAAGTATTTGATTTCGCAGGAGGTAGGAACTCATTGAAAACTCAAAAAATAAATTTTTATTGATATGGAAATAAGGCTACAACACGACACAACTGGAAAGAACAATACAACGACACTACACTCCTGCTATGGCCGGAAGGGAGGACCCGGGATGGTGGTGGTGTCGGCGAAGTAGTACGAGGATGGGAAGGGGTGGAGTCAGCAAGGTGGGTTAGAAAGAGGGAATTGGAAAGGAGGGGTGGTGGTTGATTTGATGGTTGAAGGACTGGGCGACAGGGAAAGTAGTGGGAATGACAAGGGGAGAGTCTGGGTGCTTGTGGGGGTGACCTAAATAACAAGGGGGCTGCCTGGAGTGGCCGGCGGGATACATGTTATATGTTGGTGGTCGGATGGCTGGACAGCAAGGTCTTACGACTGGGGAAGGGAGGACAATGTACATCAATAAATAGACTCTCAGTGGAGAAGAAAATGAAAAAAATAGAAAAAGGAAAGTCCCACACAAAAGGGAGAGGTTGGCAGGTAGGAATATCCCAAAAAATAGCCATTAAAAACCTTCCATATAGGGGAGAGCACATAAGGAAGGAATAAGAGGGGTTGTAATTCCGCCTTTTTCCAGATATCGCAAGAATTTCTTCTGATCTCTCCAGAAATTGTGAGATTTGTTTATGGACCGCATACCTGCCTTCCACCCCTCTCCAGAAGTCGGGAGACTCTCGTCTGGATCGGTTAAAATGTGCGAGAGTATTTGCTAGCCGGTTCAGCCAGCTGGCGTTTCAACGCTCCACATCAATATGACATGGTGGGAGTCACCGATTGAATATGCGCAGGATGCCTTTAAAATCCTATTTGTCTGGTAAATGATTTTAGGTTAAGAAAATCTAAGAGAATGTCAGATACTTTATTAGGGTAGATTGTGAAATCCTTTAAGTAGCATGAAGCTAAAGTCTTAAATATCGAGGTGCCTTGTGGTGTAATTGTTGAAATTTCATCAGAAATTTCAAAGTTTAGTGTGCTCGTGCAAGAGCACCCTTGGAATGGGTGACCTAGGAAGCTATACCGATGGGACAAAATTGTGAGGTCATTGGTGAAAACAAATAATATCTTGATGGATGAGAGTTCAGTTTGTTGCATATTTCTTCAAGCTTTCTTGATGATTCCATTATCTTTGGGTTGCAGCTCTTGTATTTGCTGTTTACAATTAAGGAAAACATGTTGAATTATTTAGGAGTTTGGGATGTATAAATTCTCAAACTTGCATGATTTTATGCAAATGCATCATAATATTTGCATTAGAAAGTTTAACCTTAAATCCTTCTTACCTCGATCATTCTTACATCACTTGGATCATAGTTTACTCTCTCAATGAAAGTGTCAGTTGCGTAATTTGACTTGTAAAATGCCAGAATAAATATTTCTTTGATTGTTCCGAGTGCATGATATACAAGACATCAACATGGATATCCTTTTAGGATCGCAGCCATGATTCTATAATCTTGTCTGTCAATTGTGTTTTTAAAATGATGCATTTTGTTCCATATGTTAAGACAATTGATTCCTCTAAAACGGGGAGGTTCTTTTTTAAGGAGATTAAGAGATTGTCCGCCCATGCTGTTTCCAATTCAATCATGTCTCATATGGGTGTAAGGTCTTATTGAATTTCTTATAACATTTCTTTAGTATATCCTTTGAAAACTCCTTTAAATTGCTATATTGGGCACCGGCTACAACACTTATATATCTCATACTCTATACTTTCATGCAAATTCTGATTCAGCTTCGTTTTTGGCTAAGCATGCGAATAATTTAAAATATGATTTTAAAACATTGCTTTACTAAATGATAAACAAAGACAATGGCAGTTGTTCACAAGAAATTTTGAGACAATGAAAGTGATTATTGAGTTATTTGTATTCTCCTCCAACTCTTTCCACAAAATGTATTTACTAAACTCAATAAGTCATGCTATTTAAAATAATTACAAAGCTTAGACCGAATGGATATGCTTTGATTTTCATTCCAACATGAACATTAGTTTGACTCTTAGGTCCTATTTGGGATCGCTTTCTATTTTCTAGTTTTTTGTTTTTGAAAACAAAAAATAGAAAATAAACCCAAAAAATAGTATTTTTTGTTTATTTATTTTTTGTTTTTCTTAATTTTATTTTTAAAACACGTAATGCATGTTTTCAAAACATCAAAAACAAAAAAAAATGTGTTTTTTGCTGTTTTAAAAACATGTTTTTTTGGGCATTGCCTGGCTGAGGTTTCACAACCCACCGCTGGCCCTCGCTGGCCCTCGCCGCCCCCCTTCAGCCCTCGCCGCCAACTGCCAAATGCCGCCGCCCTTGTGGCTGTCGCCCTCCGCCTCACACCACCGCTTCCCTTCATAACCCCTCGCCACCGGCCACCGCTTACCATTATTATTATCTTACTGAGCACTATTACAAATTTTTTTTTTTTTTTTGCTCACAAAAACAAAAAACTTATAATTTAAAATTGTGGAATTGGGCCTTAAGGCTATTTTTATCATTGTGGCGAGTGTAAGTCTCAAAACGTTTTGAGGTGCTAGATTGGAGTCAATAAAGTGTATAAGGTTATGCATATTAAAGTATGAAACAACAAGTGTTATACAAACATCAGAATATGACAACATATCGAAGTAAGAATATCCTAAGTCAAAATAAGGGAGTGTCAAACTTCCCTTAACCCTCTTAGATTAAACATAGGTGTAATGGAAAATAATAACTCAATTAAATTTAATTTTTATCGACACTTATCATGATTTTTATTAATTATGATCCATTAAGTGAAGAATTTGTCTTACTAAATCATCATTGACAAACTCTTATATTTTAATTCTTTAAATAACTCTTTAGCGTCAGACATAAATTAGGAAGCACTTATAATTACTTCTCAAATAAATAAAGTGTTTTTAAAACGCGTATTCAAATTCTCTTATAACCTCTAAAAATTGAACATTCAAATTCTTTTATAAAAGTTATAAAAGGATTTAACATTGCTAACAACTTGTATCTTGCTCCTTGAAAGGAATACATAGTCTCAGATAAGATACTTGTTCATTGAGATAAATATTCTAAGATTAGATTCAAACATATAAGAAATAAAGTAACTTGCATTTTGGTCGGTGATTAATATGAATAATAATAATAGTAATATACTTAATTAATGAAGATCATATGCTTATAAACAGCAGATGCAATAAGTGAACAAAGTTTCTACTAACAAGTCATTTAAGTTACTATTTTATATAATATTGTATGCTTGTTTGCTCGCATATGTTTTACTTCTTACTTTCAATTTCTGTCTCATAAATGCTACATTATATTTGTATAGACATTGATATGTTTTATTTCATTAGTCGCGCTTAGCTTTTCAGCCATAATAATTGCTAATAAATGTTGGCTATCTTAACATCAATGACCTCTTGATACCAATTGGTCCTTCACAATCTTAATATCAGAAGTTGAGAATTTTATTATTTTCATACAGAGGCTTATTTGGTGAGATGTATCTTTCTTTATTAGGATCATTGACCCATTGTTCTGACATATACAAATATACTTGTCGTTGATGAGTCGAGTATCGTTCCCACCTTCATCAAGTTTATATTTTTATAAAGTACTAAATTATTTTTAGCTTAATTTTATCAATTTATTCAAATATTATATAGATTTTTTACAGTAAGTACGATTACAAAGAACTCTTAATTTATGGCTATTTAAAGTAATTTATGTACTGATGTGCCCAACATTAAGTTGTGAATAAAGAGCAAAATTGTCTCCTAATCTCTATCTTTTTTTATGAAACTTAATTATTTTTTAAGTAACAGAGAACTAGTACAACTGATGGCATGAAGTTATCACTTACCCAATTGCAATTCCTCAAAATCTATATTTCCAGGCACTTGGGCAATGGAATGTTTCACCGTTGTTGTTCCACTGGGATTCTTTTGAAACTTTAAGAATTGTTTGGCCATGACAAAACTAAATCAGTGTCAAGTGAAACAAAACAACCATATAGTTTATTCATAAAATTCATTACACATTAAAATTATAACTTCAAATGAATCATAAATTAAAAAAAATAAAAAAAAAACTAGTTTTTTTCACATAATTGAGAAAAGTGAGAAAGTACAATTGAAAAACATAAACTACACTAGGGGTTAAAGATAAATTTAGAGTTTGAGTCTTGAAAGTCTAATCCTGATTTTTCTCCTCTTTTCTTGCACCGTTTTCTCCCTTGGGATCTTTTCTCATCTTTTTCTCTCAGACACTACTCACACTCACACACTGCACTCTTTAAG
Organism: Phalaenopsis aphrodite; assembly: GCA_003013225.1. Classification (NCBI taxonomy): domain Eukaryota; kingdom Viridiplantae; phylum Streptophyta; class Magnoliopsida; order Asparagales; family Orchidaceae; genus Phalaenopsis; species Phalaenopsis aphrodite. The sequence continues at coordinate 1,094,016 of NEWO01000027.1, forward strand.
TTCACTCTAGTCTCTCCCAGTCACTACAATATTCTTTCTCATCTTGAGCATCTGTCCCCACACCATAATTGTTCTAAAAACCACACAACTTCTAAGTTCGAATTAATTTCGTAAGATCATGCCCTATAGTGTTGTAAACTAGCGTCGCGGCGCTGTGCTAGTAGGATTGCGACTTTCAAGGTAGCGCTATGACACTATGCTCTATTTCTTGAGGCCTTAATTTTTAAGAGTCTAGCACTGCGGAGCTCAATCTCAAGCGCCACAACGCTTGGCTGTCAGCATTGTGGTGCCAAAAGGTAGCACTATGACACAATCATCTCAATTTTTTAGATCGATACAGTAGCGCCGTTGTGTTGCTGCAGTAACACTGCTACAATGCTATTTTATAGTACCGCTACTACAGTGGCATTGCTACAATAGTTTTTAATATCATTTCTGGTCTTTTAGTTCATCATTGCTTTATTTGTATCATTATTTTTGCATATATGTTCGATATTTTCATCTTACATGATATGAAAACTTTCTACCAAAAATATTATTTTTTAGTTATAATAATCCATACATTTCTATCATTGTAACTGAAATTCGCTCATAATTTAATTTCACGAACTCAATAATTATTAATATATTTGTCTATCTATCATATTATACATGATATTTCTTTGAACCATTTTTACCTCTTATAAGTACTTTTATATGCATTTATTGCTTAATTTGAATGTACCTGCAAACAATCACTTTAGTAATATACACAAGAAATACAACATAGCAGGTAATAATCAACTATTTGGGCTTTAATTTTTCATTTCTATGAAACACCACAAATTGAAACTATTGAGGCGTTCATTTGTATAATTAAATCAGACTAAGAATATGCGCAATATGAAAGAATTAATAAACACAATCATATAATAAATGAATTTACTAATTGGCAATAGCAATCGATAGTCCTATAAAACAACTTGTTTCTTATTTTATCAATTGAGTGTCTTACATCGGATTTGGGTCAGCGTTGCGACGTGTTTCTTCCCGAGGCTTGCCTCCTTATATAACTAGTCTGGAAAGAACAACATTAAATTTTTAAATACTTAGATTTAAAGTTAATTTCAGGAAAATATTTCCTCAATTTATATTTTTATCTCTACATTTCATACTTGCCTTGTCGAAATTCTAACAAAATCCCAGTATTTTCTTGCTTACGGGGTACATTCCTTGCTAATATCTACAGCCCGCATCCCTTCCAAATCTAGCTGCTCAAACCTGCTGCAGTTTACGGAGAGGATCAATGATATCATTAGATGAATTGGGATCAAATATCACATTTATATAAAGTTACTTGTATACTTAATTTTCTTACCTTAACCTTCCAATTTCTCCTCTTAAACTTTAGTTCTCCTCACCAAACTGTTTACCCGGCAGCTACAAGCTTTCAATTAATTTTTTGCAGCTCACAACAATTAGAGAGGGATTGAAAATGATTGCCTCAATTTAATAAAATTAAATAAAATAATTTCATCTACTTGTACATATGCATTAATTTCTTAGCTCCCAATCCTCTTTATTTTTTGCTATCATGAGACACAAAATCAAATCTCCCAATGATGAGAGGAGGCTAGTTAATATATTTTCTCTCGTTATATTTATTTTCTTAAAAGCAAATTAAAGCTATCTATGAGGCACGGTCTTTTGAGGTAAGGTGCATGCTGACTGTGCGAGGCACAACCTAATACTGCACAATTTTTAAACATTGTAAATTATTTATTTTTTTGTGTCTTTCAATGTTACCATCGCTTTGTTGTATTGCACTGACCTTTTTTTTTCCAACTTGGGAAAAGTTTAACTTAGCGTATCTATGATTAGATTTAAGCGTTTTTCTATCTTTTTCAGGCCTCTCCATTATCTAGCATGCATTTGGATAATATTGGCCGTAAGATAGAAGTGTGGTGGCCTGATGATGAGAGGTAAGATGAGACATATTTTGTTTTGTAAATTTTTTGAACATCCAGATGAATGTTTTTGTTCCGTGCATATCGTGTTGTGGAAGTTTTACTGCTTTAAGTTATGTATTTCTATGTGAAGTAATAGTTATGGTTTTGTCATTAAAATTGATGCGACGATGCCAACATGCTGACTTTTGATTTTATTTATTAAGCTATGTATTGTTTAACATAGTTTCTTAACATTGTTTACTTCTATATTTCCATTGTGCATTTCTATATTTTCTCAATTTGCATTGCTCAAAGCACTTTGATGTAGAAGTTTCTGTGACTTTGTTGATATTTAATACAAATTAATATTTAACCTCCATATCCCTCTGTGGAGAGAGAGAGAGAGAGTGTGTGTGTGTGTGGAAATTTTGAGTCATAATTGGTTTATTCTTAGAACTGGTATTGAAAGCCTTATTTATTGAGCTTTTGAATCAGTGAAGTGAGGGTTGTGAATCATCTACAATTGATTTTGAATTATTTAAGCCAGGAATTAGACCCATCGCAAAATGTAGTTCTAGGCAGGAAATTAAGGTTCACTTTTTACATATTTTTTTTCATCCAAGCCCGCAATTACACGGTATCTTGGAGTAATGTCTGATTTACTATTGCGTGGGGGTTTTGCATATATGAAATCATCCCTTGTTCAGCACTCATTCAACGTATCATTGTGGAAGCCTGATGCTTTTATTTTTTTTTGGTTTTGTACACGAGCTGTTGCATCTCCTGCAACATACAATATTAATTTGATGAAGGAATTTTTGTTTTTTCTCTATCATAAATTTCAAGCAATGTAATCCTCGTGTTAAATACCATTAGCATCGTAATTTTGCTTTGTATTGATAATGTTGCCTCGGTTTATAATTGCCACCAATAACTTATAGTAGGCAACCCTAAATGAAGATGGTGAAGGGTGTAAACTAGCGGTGCTTGGGCGACCCCAATACTTATGTTTGGCTCGTTAAATTTTTTTGTTCAAAATGGCACATGAATGAATGTTTGTGTTCGGGTGGATTCAAATTCGATTTTTCATTTTAGCTCCTGAAATTAGCTCAAATGATTTGAGAAATAATATTGTGTAATATTTTTTTAAATAAAGCATAAAAATTCATATAAAAATATAATAATATTATTATTTATTTAATTATTTACTTAATTCGAGTCAAAATGAGTCAAACATGATCAAACACAAGTTTGTTCATGTTCGACTTATTTTATAATTTAAGCTCAAAAAATTTATTTATGTTATGCTCACTTGCCTAACGAACGAAATGAACACGAGCTGTTTGCGAACAATGAGTTGTTTTGACAGCCCTAAGATTGATGACACCTAATCAATGGTTAATAGGTTAATAGTTTAACGATCATTCAAATGGCAAATGGCATCTGGACAGTACTACACATTGAAATTATATAATTTTTTTTTAATACCAGATAATGTTTGCTTCTAACAATGTGCTTTGAGATTGTTTTAGCCTTTTTCTTATGACATACTTGATTGATTTATGATTTCATACGGTTATGTTGTAGGTTCTACACAGGTGTTATTGATGCTTTTGATCCTGTAACAAAGAAGCACAGGGTATTACAAATTTGTACCTTCAATTGTGTCTGATAGCTTGTTCAGATATTATGGGATTTTTTAAGATTTTATTAGTGGTTCTCTTTTTCACGGCACAGGTGGTGTATGATGACGGGGATGCGGAGGATTTATTTTTGAGGGATGAGCGCTGGAATTATATTGATTCCAAGAATTTTGAAAAGGTACATGTTCATTTACTATGTTTCCGTTGTATTGAAATTTTTGAACCTCCACTTTGATTTTCTTACAGGGACAGGAAAATGATATTGCATGCCCAGAACCTTCTTCACAAATGTGAGCATTTATTTTTGGGGCATTTACATACATACCACTTAATTCTTATCGATTCACGTATCATTGTCTTATTGGAGTCCGGTTGTACTTCTTTATTCGAGCTCAGCACCTAATATTTTCTTGGTTAATTGAGGGTAAATGAGATCTGTACAATCTATGAATTATGGATAATGGTAGGACATGCTCAGTGTGTTTAAAGCATTAAAAAGGGGCATTTACTTACATTCCACACAATTCATATGTATTTACCTACCTAATACCTATACTTTACCTTTTACATTTTTAACTCCCTTAGTCTTTTCTATCACATCAAAAATACCACCTCTTTAACAATTAAAAACAGAAGTACACCTTTTTCATGCATAGGTAAGGTGGCATAATATACATGTAAAAATTGAAATTAAGGTGTTAGATATGTAAATACAGTAATTGAGTGGAATGTTTGTAAATCTTCCTTAAATGTTTTTCTCTCCCATTTGTTTTATGTTACCAGCTGCTTTTTCTTGCGGAATTCACTAAAAATTTCTGTGATTGTCATTGGCCAGGCCAAAGAAGCGAAAAGCAAGTTCAACAAAAAGGAACGCGGCCAGAGAAAGGTCAGTTCGGAACCCCCTTATTTATTGCATTATTTTATTTGTACATTTACATTTATACCACATAATTCCTATGTATTTTACACATCTAACACCTAAACTTTACTTTTTACATCTATACCGCCCAAATCCTTCATATCACATAAAAAGTTTTTTTTTTTTAAACTTAAAGTGGTAGATATGTAAAAAACACTGGGAATTAAGTGTTGCGTTTGTAAATATTCCTATTGTATAATGTAATTTTCGAACAATTTTATATATTTGCATTCAATAGAAGTAAGTTATATAGGAAATTTGAGGAATCTGGAGATCAAAATTCAACATGTAAATCAAGAGGCACCCCCAGACATACAACTTCAGAACTAGATCCTTCCCTGTATGATAAAGCCTCTCAAAGCTTAGTGAATGAGGAAACCAAGTTAGACGCAGATAAGAATTATTCCACCAAGTTTAAATCGAACCGAAGGTTCAAACAAAAGAACATTTCGACATTGGGTAGTCCCGAATCTGTTATGAGATCTGCGTGTGGGCCCAAAGAAGACTCTTTTGGAAGAAAATCAATGATTTTTGATATGGATGAAAGAACTGAATCTGATTCCCATAAAATAAATTCTCCTTTGGATGAGAACTTTAGAAGTCGGAGGAAATCGGCATTGAAGTTTAGGGGAAATTTTAGTAGAATTTTGAACGAGGAAGCACTGAAACCTCCCAACAGTGAAACAAACAATGGTTTAATAGCTGATACTGATGAAGAATTAAAGGCAAAAGACACACTAAACTCGATTAATATGGTTGGTGAATCCGAGGTGAGGAGGAAGAAAAGGAAGAGTTCTGTAATTATGACTGATACAAATGATGCCGACATTAAAAACTCGGTTGAGTTTTCGTTGGAAGGTGCTGTGAGAACGGATAAAAGACGAAGGAAATGACTCATCGGTAGGTTGCAGACAGAAATGGGTAAACATAGAATTTAGCTTGTTTTTTGGATTTTAGTGTATTATATGTTGTTTTAATCTTATTTTGATTACTTAAGCGTTTTTGTGTAAATGAAATAATGTTTCATGGCTTGGAGATCGATTCATGCTAATTATTTGCATGTATGTTAATTTCATTCACTCTTGAGTAAAATTTACAAGTCCTACTATGAATAATTTAAAATTGGGAAATTTACATGCATACCTCACAACTCCTACATATTTACATATCTAACACTTTTAACTTTTATATTTAGATTTTTAGAATATAGTTTGTTTTTGGATTTAGTGTATTAATATATTGTTTTAATGTTATTTTGATGACTTGGGCATTTGTGTAAATGAAATACGGTTTCATTGCCTTGGAGACTGAATTATTGGCTTTTGGAATTTTACATGCATACCTTGCAAGTCCTATATATTCTTATATTTAAAAATTTTCTAATTATATTTATAACAATTTGGTGTGATGATTAAACCTATGCTTGAGAAGATGTATTTAAAAAGGTCATGTTGGTAATTTTTAATTGATATTAATGTTTTGAGTGTCATCTTTGTAAATATTAGGAAAATTTACATACATGTCATTCAATTCTTTAGCATTTACTCATCTCACACTCAAAAATTTAATTTTTATAGTAAAAGGTGGATTATATCATTTCCATTTTTTCATACATAGCAAAATGTGCTCACCATGTAAAAATTAAAGCTTGGGTGTGAGTTAAATGCATAATAATTGGGTGCTAATTGCCCAAATATTAAAGTTGGGTGATAGATTTGTAAATACATAAAAATTGTGGGGTATTTGTGTTAGTGCTCTAAAATTTTATTTGATTGTTGCACGAACTTCTTAAAAAGTTTGACCATTTCTTTAAAATAGTCATGTCAGCAATAATTCACTGAATTAATGTTTTAGTGAAGTTGATAAGGCAGGGTGATACATAGCTAAACGTTCAAATAAATGCACGTGTTAATTATGGTCTTATGTATAACAATAAAAATTTTATTTATTTAATTTTAAGCTTTTTTAAAATATATTTAAATTATTATACTAATATTATTAAAATTATTTATTTTCCTTAGTTATGCTTATAGAAGTTGATTTTTTTTTTTCATTTTAATTTAGCGGTATTTATGGATTGTGTGTTTTGTGTGCCTGAATTTCCCTTACTACTATGATAGCGTAGAGAAAATATTGTTCCGGACGAACGCACTTCTGGATGGCCAGTTGCCAGCGCCGGTCAACAACTCTGCATGGTCGGGCTTCACCTCATCCACAAATGAGGTATATGTTGTGCTGTAGCCTGACAGTTGTCTGTCTGAACGTTGTTCAGACGTAATATTTTCTCGTGCATTATGTGGCCACCCCGGCCATAATGAGTTTTTTTTTTTTACTCTAGTTGCTTTCTTACTATGAATATAGACTAAATTAAAAGCTTTATACTTAATAAGATCAATCAACAAATTGGGCCCTCGTAGCCTTAATTTAATTTGCTTGAATTAATGACTTAATAAAGTACTGGTTAGAGGGTGATTAATTGTGATTCAACAGCAATCATTGATAGAGAGCGTCATTCCAATGGCCCATATCACCCTTTTGTTTAAATTTAAATTCCTCCTTTCACCATCATGTCGCCGTAAATAAATAGAAGGGATTTTTGCTTGCGTACAACCCAATTTTTATGTATTTACACAACTAACATCTAAATTTTATTCATTACGTTCTTACCAGCTGAATCTTTCATATCAAATTAAAAAAAAATTTTAAGAAATAAATACACAGAGGTTCGGGTTTTGACTCGATAGGCGAGCTCAATTAACTATCTAAAATAGGATGTATAATTCCAGCATCTAACTATTTTAAAATCTTTTTTTTAGCAACTTTTATTATTGGGTTTAATCTTTGTTTAGAATCAACTTTAGGTTCATATTGTTCATCTAATAAAATTCTGTGCATACAAATTGAAGGACTAATTCTTTAATATCTGTTAATAGCCAATCTTAAGCCCGGCACAACTTGATTTGTTCTTTTAAAAGGTAATAAATAAATAATTTACTTAAAATATATTAATATATAAGAACTTTTCTTCTAATTATTAAAAATATTTAGAAATTTTGAATTTTATATTTGATATTAAGTAATTTTTTTCATCAATTATATTTGTCATTGCATTATCACGCTAGCTTAAATTAATATATATTTTTCTCTTCCCCATACCAACCAAGCCAGCTCAAACTCGTAGAACTGAACCCGAACTCGATTAATTAATCAAGCTCAAGCTCAAGTCCAAGCCGATGTTGACTCGAGCTTGACTCGACTCAACTCATTCACACCCCCTAATCGTGATTCGTGAATGTCATATACCATCCAGGAACTCAATTTAAAACCCTACGAGGTGGGTCGCATGATAACCATGAAAATCAATCCCCATATTTATCTCTCCATAATATATTACTTAGACTCCACAACTAGAAAAACTAAACGGTCGTCAAAGAGATGTAAATGGATACATCATGGGCATAAAAGTGCAAAATTTAATTACAACAATTTAAATTTACATCTATAATTCTTTAAATTGGCTACTTTCAAAGCTCAATGAAAAATAATTCTCTTCATTTTCAGGAATAATTCCTCCATTATTATTCCTCCAGCAGAGTAACTCATCTTCTTTCTCATTAAGCTTTCTCTGAGCTGATTTCAGTGCAGACTCTAAAGCTTCTATCCTCTCCTGCTGTCTTGTTTGAAGAAGCTCATGCAATCTTCTCTCCAAATCATGTGCACAAAGCCCATGCTGTTCCTCACCATTTTCATCAGGCATGTGGTCATACCATGCTGCAGAAGTACTTCCAGATGACAAATCTACCTTCTTTCCCTCCAACTGTGTAATTTTCAAAATGTTTAAGGATGAAATTGCGAAACATTGTATAAAAATCTCACATTTCAATAAGTAGGAGATATGGATAAAGTAAAATGATAAAATTTCTAACCAATTGTTGCACACAATCAAGTTGGATATAGCATACTTATAAAGAAGATGTCATGCAAACCCAATGATTACATACAAAGTATACTTTTATTGGGAAATTTACATACATACCAAACAATTCTTATGCATTTGCATACACAATTTGATATTTACACTTATAACATTTTCGTGTGACAAAAATCTATGCATGAAAATGTGTATTTCACTCCGAAAAAAATGAGCGACGATAGTACTTTTGATGTGATGTTTAGATTTGAGTGGTGCGCGTGTAAACATGATCATTTAGGTGTAAGATAAATACATAAGAATTGCGCGGTATATATGTAAATGTGCCCCTTTTTTTACTTCATTCACCTTCACCTTCACCTTCAGTGATACTAATGGTGTCAATTTAAAATATTAATTTATGGCAACCCCTATCAATCCTACTATGTATCCAATTATTAGAGTTATTGTGGTCCTAGAAGGATATATAGCATTATTAAAACCTAGTACAGCTCCATGATGGACCTAAGGGTTGCTTGGTCATTAGTAGATGTGAGCCGTTAGTTTTATGCCATTTTTAAATATCAATTTCTTAAATAGTATTATAATATTTTCTTCTGATGCGTGTAGACATCATCTCAAATTGGGTGGCATCTGAATATGATATAATATAGTAGCATTTACATACATACCACTCAATTCCTGTGTATTTACATATCTAACACCTAAACTTTGCTTTTTTTATATTTATACCACCCAAGTCTTTCATTACACAGAAAATAGTAGTAATTTAACTTTTTAAAAGTGAAGTGGACCTTTTCATGCATAGTAATGTGGCATATATGTAAAAATTGAAGTACAAGTGTTAGATATGTAAATACATAAGAATTATGTAATATGTATGTAAAACGTCCTATAATCTACGGACCAAAGAACAAAAACTCCATTGGTATGCTACTTGGTTCACAGGATAATGGTCACAATTTGGATTCAATTAAAATAAATATATAATACATACCTATTTATTTTAAATTCATCAATTCTTTTATATCAATATATATATATTAGAAAAAGCGCAAGGGCTAATATATTAAAACAAAGATTTTGGTGGTATAAATGTAAAATGTAAACTTTACGGGTTAGATATGTAAATACATAGAAATTGGGTAATGTGAAAGTAAATAACTCATGTAAATACATAAGAAATGAGTGGTATATATACATATGTAAATCTTCCTACATAAAAACAATATAAGAAAAAAGAAAGCTTTACTCACATAGCATCCAATTCTATATATTTACATAGCTAACCCAAAACTTTAGCTTTTTGCCTTTATACCACCCAACTTATGCATGAAAATGTGTCTTCACCCTTTAAAATTTAAAAAATTTGAATTTTTTATGTAATGTAAAAGATTTAAGTGGTATAAACTTAAAAAAGTAGATTTTAAGTGTTGGACATGTAAATGTAAATGCCCTCGAAAAAAATGAAATCAACAAATGCAAAACAGAAACTAAAAATAAATTCAAATAAATAACATATCCAATAACTTAAACCAAAGAGAAAAAAAGAAGGTACCTCCATTCCATGCTTTCCATCATCTTCTCCTTCAAAATTTCGCTCCATCCGTTCGAGCTCGACTTGAAGCTCCTCTTCCAACTCATCCATGGCTCTCAAACTGTTAACCGACTCATATTTTTTTCTGTCAGATTCAGTGAAATGCTGTTCTATAGAAAAAGCTGTGCTGACCTCATTCTCACCAGCATCTGATAGAGTATAAAAGCTGCTATCATCTCTTCTCTGAACTTCACCTTTAATTTCTTTCAGTAAACTTTCCATCTGCTTCCTCAGCTCTGCCATCTTGTTCATCTCATTAGAACTCCCAGCTAGAAGAAAAGCCATGCCGATTCCCATCCCTAAATTGAACGCAATCTCATTCGGTTTGATTCCTGAAAATAAAAATATGGAAACTTTACATGCATGCCACTTAAAATCTTATTTATTTACATATCTAAAACCTAAACTTTAATTTTTTACATGTCTCGCCTTACCTATGGTAAGCATGAAAAGGTACATTTCACATACGTAAACACAATTCTAATGTTTTTTAATATATGACACCTAAACTTTCATATTTAAGCACATAGCACTCAAATGTCTATTATCACTTTTGAAAAGTGAAATTCATATTTTCATGCATAGATTGAATGCAAAAAAGTGCTTACATATGTAAATATGAAAGTTTAGCTGTGAGATATCTAAATGCATAAGAACTGTGGGTTAGTCGTGTAAATTTCCCAAAAGGAAAAGGAAGATTTATATGCATATCACTCAATTCTTATCTATTTAGATATCTAACATACAGTTAAATGTGTAAATATATAAGAGTTGCAAGGTATGTATAAATGCCCCTAATAATAATAATAATTAGCTTCCTAATAAATTCACATTTAAAATAATGTCACAGATGAAAATTGATGAAAACAAATTAAAATTGAGTAATTAATCCAAAACCTTAAATCTAATAATTCATCAGATCTGGTTCAAAAACATGTGCCTGAATAAATAATCTTGCGTAGGGGGACAGAGACACATTAACACCTTCTCTAGAACAAATTAATGGCGGTTGATGTTGATGTGGCCCATTTTTAACTGCAGATGGTAATTTTACCAACGAGATTATTCATGAGAATTTGATTTGTGTGAAGATAAGAAAAATAATCAATCCATTATTGTACTCATCTCAAGATAAATTCATACTAAATTTAGTCAGTACATCTCCCACCTAATTCAATAACCTAATCAATTTAAACTGTTACAATCATTTATACCAAATTTTAGCCAGTAGATCCCCCCCACCTATTTTTTCTTAATCCAGTAACCTATTAAATTTAAACCGCTGCAATCACTGTTCGTGAAAAATGAACAAAGTTTTGCTGTTCAAAGGAGATTTCGGATGGAGAAATGGGATCAAACAGGAATATAAATTTAGCAGCATTAGAACTCCTCCGATGACCGATGCAATCACTGTTCGTAAAAAATGAAAAAAGTTGTGCTGTTCAAAGGAGATTTCGGATGGAGAAATAGGATCAAACAGGACTATATGTTTAGCAGCATTAGAACTCCTCCGATGATCGATGCAAAAAGAAAATACAGCAAACATTAAAACAAAGAACACGTTGAGAAAGCAAATCAGGAATATAGGGTTCCAAAATTGAATTAGCAAATTACAAACAAGAAAAAAAAAACCTGATAGAATAGCAGAAAGGTGGAAACCCGAGAAAGAAAAAGAACAACGAAATGGAAAATCGCAAATACCTGAAGATAAATCCATCTCCACGAATCTCTTACTACCGGAATCCACTCTTCCGGATACAATCCCGGCAGCCGCCGGCCGAGGAACCCCACTTTCTCCGTCTGAAATGGCTGGTACACGCTTCCGACGATTGCGAAACCATCTGGACAGCAGAAACCGAGAAGAAGAGCAAGCGGCGGTGGTCGGCGAAGCATGGTGGCTCTTGCTCGTGAAACATGAGAAAAGATTGTCGCCGGATATACCACCGTCGTCTTCGTCGTCGCGTTCACGGAGGACATCAGCAATTCTCATCTCCTCTCTCTCCCTCGCTCTCTCTCTCTCTCTGGAATGGGGACTCTGTGTCGTCTTCTTCGACGGAACTGGGGGGTCTAGATAACTCGGAAGCTTGCCGAATTTGAATTCCATTTTTGGATCATTATATATTATTTTAAAAATAAGTCGGGGGCATTTACATATATATACCACTCAAATCTTATTTATTTACATCCCTAACACCTCAATTTATTTTTACATTCATACCACTCAATTTTCTTCTATCATTTCAAAATTATCATTATTTTTATTTTTATTTTTTTGCAGTCGAGCACACATCTTCATGCATGGTAATATATATATATATATTACCCATGCATGAAGATGTGTGCTCGACTTCAATTTAAATGTAAAGGTGTTTATTAGGAGTGTAAAAAATTGAGTCCATACATCAACTCGAGCCGAACCCGAACACATAAATTTTGAAATATACTCGTGTTAAAAATTTTAGCCCGTTAAATATTTTTGGATAAAAATGGGATTGACCCTCAACTTAAAACTATCCTTTCAACTATACTATAAATTGATCTGAAATTGACCGACCATCCAGGGTTAGAACGAAGATGGACTCAAAATTGACTTGATTTTTATCCGAATAACTATTAAAGGTTGGTTTCAGGTTGACGGTGATTGTGTTCTGATTGGACTTTCTAACTCCTTCAATATTCAGGGCGGATTCGAGTAAAGCTGCTAGTCGGGCCAATTTCGGGCTAGACCTGAACCCGATTTAGCGCTCCTAATGTTTATTTATGTATAAACATATCTTCTGCATCAAGTTTAGTGAGTATAAAACTAGCATAATTAAATTATAGCTATAACAAATATCCTGATCATTAGATTTATTTTAAATTTATTATAAAAAGAAAAAAAAACTAATTAATACATTAGTAAATTTAATCGAAAATTAATATGAACAGTACACAATTTCTATATGTTTATATATGAAAACTCCTGAGGGGGCAAAAACATAAAATAAAAGTATAAAAAAGGAGTTAAATTAGCTATATAATTTGCAGGCCTGCCTTTGAAGTTTAGAGTTGTGGGATGACTTGCTGCCACCCTTGTCTTTGTAAGAATTCCTTGAAATTACAGCTTTCCGACCACCCCGAGCAGCCGCCACAGCCCGTCGCCTTTGCCGGTTTAAACCCTTAATAAGTGCAGGAGCACTATCTTCGGAATCATCAGATCCATCAATCTCCTAAAACAAAAGCAATGAATTTTTTTTTAGGTTAAAAAGGAAGAAAAAGAGAGTTTTTAAGGGTCTATTTGGAATCAATTTAATTTTTTTCTTTAACTTAGATTTTTAAAATATATGTTTGTTTGGTATGTTTTGATGTGTTTTTCATTTGTGCTTTTCAAAACAAATCAGCTTGTGATAGCGGAATTAGGACCGAAATCAGCAGAAACGGAAGCAAACTTCATTAATCAATTGGTTCAGTTTACAAACAAGACTCAAATGAAATTAAATTGCAAGACATTAATCTCCGGATAAAAAATCCGAGGTGATGCGGTGCCGGCAAGAGATTTGTAGAAGTGGAGGGTAGGGAACTATGAGAGCAAGAAGAGCTTACGGTAGTGGTTAAGGAAGTTGGGGTAAGAGCAGGCTGGAGGGCTGCATACTAGGGGAGGAGTGCAGGAAAACCAGCGGCACAGCCAGAGAAAGGCACAGGTTGGCTGGCAAAAGCAGTTGGAAGGCTGGGGCATCTTGCAGGATATAACCGAAGCACAACCCATCCTCGGATACAACCCACAAGGAAAACAGAAACCTCTGCAGAAATCTGAGATAACTCACACCAAAAACATCACCCTAATTCAGCACCCAAACATGTATATAAAAGCTAAAAGAAAAAAATAGGAAGGGGAGGTCTCTCCCTTATGGGCGGCAATCAGAAAAGGAGAAGGTAGGGGCAGCAATCAGAACAGAAGTCAATCAAACAAGGAAAAGGAGGGGAAAGTTGGTGGCAAACCGACAAGGAATCGTGGGAGTCAATCCTCCCGCTCCATGGGTATCAAGCGGTCCAACAGGAGGCTGGACTGATCCGCTTGCTGAACCGCCAACCAGTTCAACAGGCCAAGCCCAGTGCCAGCTTGTTTTTAAAAATACTTAAAACAGTTAAAAATTATTTTGAGTGTTTTTAATAATAAGTTATTTTGTCTTTGACATGACAAACATGTTTTGTTTCAAATTAAAAACATAAACAAAACTAAAATAACACAAAATAGAAAATAAAAATTAAAAATTAAAAAATAAAGAAAACAAGAGTGATTCAGAACACCCCTTAAGAATAAAAAAACTTTAACATGACAGGTACATGATCCATCAGGTCATTTTACTGGGTGACAATCTATCCCTCAATTCCTCTTTATAAATGAGGTTTTAAGTCGCAAACAAATAAGCCTTCATGTTTTTATTTAACTCTCGTAGGGAAATTTACATACAAATCACACAATTCTTATCTATTTACATATCTAATACTTATACTTTGATATTTGCTCTAATAATACCTTGGTGTCATAAATTTATGCATGAAAATGTGTACTTCACTTCTAAAAAAGATAGTGATGGTGATAATTTTGATGTGATATTAAAGATTTGAGTTGTGTGCATGTAAATAAGAATATTTGTGTTAGATAGGCAAACACATTAGAATTATCTGGTATGCATGTAAATGCCCCATTAAAGTAACAAAACAAAATATTAGTGTCATGGTTAATGAAATTTTAACACCATGCAGTAACAGCATAATTCAAAATTTTGTTCATAAGCAGCAATGCAGTACAAAACAAGAAATAAATTTATTAAGTGAAGGTACCGAAGAGAAGAGGAAGAATCAGTTGAACTAGAAAGCCAGCTTTCCATATTAATAAAAAAGGAGATGGAAAAAACCCGCAAGTTAGAATAGGTTCCTTCAAAGATTATGGACAGAGCAACTCTTATGAACAAAAAGGGAGACAATTACATAGATTGCACTCAAAATTTATTTATTTATAAAATAAGTCTCCCCCGCAACCTAGCCTTCCCTGCCGCCATCGTCTTACCCTGCTGCAACTAAACCGTTTTCCTGCAGACCCAGCTACCCCACTCCAGCCCTTCCCGTTTCTGCCCTGCTGTAATTTCCCCTACCCGTGTCGTAACCCATTCCTCCCTCCCTCTCTGCCCAGTCACCTCTACTCTATACCCTTACAAGCTACTCAAAACCTCCCCCTCATATCTGCTCCCTGCTGCCACCACAACACCTTTCCCTTGCTACCCCCACCCGCAAACCTGCCTACCTCTTCCAGTTGACCGCCACCTCGCCCGGGCCCTCACTGCTGCCCACCAGCTGTCCTGTCTTCTCCCTAGCCATAGGGTGCTGCTGTGTTTGTTTGTCGTTTATTTCCCGTTTGACGAGTCTTCATTGTAACCTTTTCAAACTTCAGCAATAATATTTGTTTTTTTTTTTATTGTGGTTTGGGTTAACTCTCGTAATCACTTTGACTTTTACATTTATACCCATTTGCATGTACTTTAAAAAGTATATTGCAATTTTTAAAAATTACTAATATTGATTTGTTTATGAGATATGAATGGCCTGCAAAGATAAAAAAATCAACAATTAGGTGTTAGATATAAAAATACATGAGAATTTTGTGATATGTATGTAAATGCCTCTTTCTTAACTATCGAACTCATGTATTTGTGTATCGCACAGGTATATCATTGGGAATTTGATGAAAATGAAAAAAATTGCTCAATTTTGATATTTGGGAAAGAATTAAAAAAAGCAGCTGCAATGGGGTGCTAATTTTGACAATAGCGATGTTTCAACTGCCGATGCCCCCAACCCCCACCTAACAGCCATAAAAAAAATAAAACTAAAATATCCCCAGCAACAATAAAAAAAATTTGTAATATGGAACAAAGGGAGATAAAAAACAATGGAGACGTAGATCACCTCTTCCCTCAAAGTCCCATTTTTAATGAGAGCAGAACCATCCACTATGTCATTTTCATTATCTCTCAAATTAGCACAGAGCTGCACAAAAGGACAGCATAAATAATGGCTGGCCCTACGGAGATGGGCAGAAATAAATTAATGAACATAACTTACATCAACACCATTAATAATTTCTGCAATTTTAAGGTCTTCGGTAACTGAAGCATGAGGATGCTCATCTGTATTATCCACTTTTTTATGATTTAATGAGACCTCCTGATGCATATTCTGAAGATATCAGTATAAAAAATAAAAAATTAAACAATATTCCAAAGAAAAAATGCTAATCCAGCCTAAGGCTTCGTTTTGTTCAGCTTTTGTTTTTAAAATAATTGTTTAAAAGCTGTTTTATAAAGCAGCTTTTTAAAGCCAAATAAAAATGACGATTTAAAATAATTACAAAATAGGGGAAAATTAGGCACTTGTCCCTCTGCCACGGTCGCAGCACCATCCAATCCGGCAAAAAATGTGGGATTCCGCATTTCGTGAAGCCCGGCTTCCGCATCTCACGAGACCACGAAAATTCACTTTCACAGGAAGGCTTAGCTCCCGTGTCGAAAACGAATATGAATCGAGCTCAAACAGTAAAAATGACAAACAAACTAAGCTTGAACAAAAACACAAGTTTGATTTCAGCTGGAGCTTAAATTCAAACTCTATTTCATAAATAAGTTCAAGCTTGAACATAGCCCTGCCTGAAATGGCTCGATTAATTTGCAGTCCTAATTTAAATCACTCATCACAATTAATTTTTTATGCTACTCGAGAAAAATACTAAAGTTTGAGGATTCTAAATAAAACTTATAAGCTAGACCCAATGAAATCAAAATCATCAGAAGCTTGGAAATACCTTCTCTACCAGATTCAAGCAGGGTAAGGTACTAATAACAGCATCAGTGCCATCATTCCCCAGCTGGTTTTCATAGGCACAATCTTCGTCATCAGAGCTCACTGTCTCATCACCCTCATCACCTCCTCCTTCAATAAACTGGAACCACGCAACTAACTTAAAAATGAACATGACATTTGTTGCTTCTACAAAAAATTTGTTACTGTAACATGGCTAGATATTATGATTTTTTCTTTTGCAAAAATAGAGAACAATTCAGCCAAAACAAAAGAGGAATGCAATAATAGTCATAATGTCATTCACTAGTTCAGATAAAGCTAAACAAGGATGATGGTAACAACCAAATAGGGGAGAAAACAAAAGGACAAACATTGAAGTCCCGTTCGGGTTCACTTTTGTTTTTTGTTTTCAATTTTATTCATTTATTATTTTCTTTTTTTTTGTTTTTGTTTTGATTTGAATTAAAATATGTTTGTTTGTGCTACTTGTTTTTAAAAACATTCAAAACAAGGTGATTTATTTTTAAAAACAAAATATAAAATTATATTAACCAAATATGTTTTCAAAAAAAAAATACAAATAAAAATCATAGTAAAAAAACGAAAAGCAGAAATAATGTCAAAGGGCCCAAAAGTAGGAGTAGAGGTGTGAAATCAGGGTGGAAAGAAAAATTAAAATACTGTTATTTGCCAAAAAATGTTGACCTTAACAAATGCAAATTGCACTCGCAACTAATTATTGAAATATGAAGCATGAGAGATGAAAAAAAATCAAAACCAACTACACAGAATCCTAAGATAAATAAAGACAGAGACTAAAAAACATGAACTATTTGAGCTTCAACTCCTTCAAACAGGGAAAATGAGAACTTCAGCTACACTTACAGCCTCCCTTGAATTTTGTTGCCAAAATATGGGAGATAAGTTCAAAAGAACAAATTTTCATAATTCACAATTTTAAGGAAGATTTGAATGTCATGTTAAGATGAAATTCATGTCTTATAATGTTAATTCACCCAACCAAATGATTTAGTGTCATGTATACTAAAATTGAACAACAACCTATTTTGAGGCGCGATAGCGTCTTTGAAACAACAAAAAATAAAAAATTCAAAACAACAAAATCTTGTAGTCAAAGAAATTAAAAATAAAGTCCATAATTTCATAATCAAAAGTGGGAAAATTATACATATAATTATAAAATATATAAAAAATTCCTATGAAACATCAAAAATTTGTAGAATATTCCAAGAAACAAACTTGGTGCTCTTACAAATAGACTTTATTTTTTGCTTGAACTGAACTTATTTTTAGTTCTTTGCATGAAGAAAAGCTTGAGGTTAATTTATATTTGATGATCTAATATTGAATTATGTATATTTTAATTCTAATGTTTGCTATGAAAAATATAACATAAAAATACTTGATTATAATAAAAGTTTTCTTCCAGCTGAATGTTTACGAGTTTATTAAAAATTTCACATTTACTAGATTGTTGCACATTCATTATCTTTGCAAAAGCAAGCATATTTTTTTAATGCACAATGGCATATTTTTAACAAATTAAATTTAGCATATTCTTTCAATTTTTGTTGGAGGTAATAAGAAATCGTTATAGAAAAGTAAAAAACACATTCAGAATTCCTTAAAAGTGCTCATTTTCTTTTCGATTATAAAATGAGTAAAAATAAAAGCAAGAACTTGTCAAAGCATATTTTCTATCTAAAAGCAACTAAATTTCAAAGTTATAATGGTTTAGAATCAAGTTCAAAGCACACTCATCACAATCATGCTACATAAGCACGCCCAGCGTACAGCAAGGCTAGACTTACTGAGACTTCCAAAATCACACCTCTAGACAGAATCAGGGGTATCTTATATAGTCCGTCCAGAAAATAAATGAAATAAAAGAAGAGGTTAACACATTTTTTTTATTATTGGGGAATTTACATACATACCACCCAATTCCTATATATTTAATTATCTATCACCACAACTTTACTCTTTACATTTATACTGCCCAAATCTTTCATATCAAGTATCACTATTTTAACTTTTAAAAAGTTAATTCACCTTTTTATGCATAGGTAAGGTGGCATGCATGTAAAATTTGAAGTTTAGGTGTTAGATGTGTGAATATATGTAAATCTTTCTTTATTAAATGAAATAAGTAGCTGAATTAAACCCATAGTGCCCAGTAGTTAGAAAGAAATGAAACTGAAAGTACATATGAAATTGCATGTTTAAAAAGCAACTGATATTAGAAGCTCCATCTATCTTCACAAGAAGGTACAATCGCAAAATCATTGGGAATAATAAAATGAAATTAATCTAAACAATCCTATAACACATCATAATTGCATGTGTACCTTCTCCATTTCATCTTGATCCTTTCTTGTGAACCCACTGGCTGCGAGTTCCCTATCCAAGAAACCTGCAGACTTCTCTATGGACCAAAATGATAGCCTACCATCCTCCTCATCATCAGAACCCGAATCATCACAACCATCTTTATTATCATGAAATGAGAGTTGAAACCTTGAAAAGCAAAATTTGAATTGTGAGTGAACACATTGACAGGAATTCACATGTTCTCCAATAAAAAAAAGAGAATGAACTCATAATAAAAACTGAATTCCATCAAAACTAAAATATATAAGTTTTGTAATACGGCAACAATAAGTCTTTATCCCACTAAAAGGGGTTGGCTAAATGAATCCTTTTTCTCCATTGCGTCCTTTTCATTTAATTCTAATAGATTAAGATCATTTATATATAATATGCCCAAGACACTTTAGATCTACCTCGGCCTTTCTTAACATCAGTCGAACCTAAAACATCTACTCTCCTATCCAGATCCTTAGATTGTCGATGTTTAATGTCACGAACCCTATCACGGATATATTCATTTTGCATTTTGTCTCTAAGTGTCAAGCCGCTCATCCAACTAAGCATATTCTCATCTCAGTAACACTTTGTGCTTCACTTGTAAAGGCCAACATTTTGTGCCATAGAGCATTGCAGGCCTCGCCACCATTTTATTAAATTTTCCTTTCAGTTTAAGCAATATTTTTCTATCACACAATAGACTTGAAGCATTCCTCCACTTCAACCAACCAACTTGAATTCTACTAATAACATCTCCATTAATATCACCATCAATTTGAACACTAAGCCTGAGATATCTAAAACGTTTACACCTTTTGAGGATTTGACCACCCATAGTTACAACTTACCACTAGAGCTAATACTACTAAAAATACATTCCATGTTATTCAGTCTTAGTTCTACTCAAACGAAGGTCTTTAGAATCCAATGTAGAGCTTCATAATTCAAGTTTTTCCTAAACTCCTTCTCTAATATTATCCACAAGAGGGATATCATCAGCGAAAAACATACACCAAGATATATCCTTCTATAAATGTCCAATAAGAGCACCCATGACTAAAGCAAAAAGATATGGGCTCAAAGTCAATCCCTAATGTAATCCAACTGAAATAAGAAAATACTGGGTCAATCCTCCTTCCGTTCGAACACAAGTAACAATTTTAGGATACATATCTTTAATAGCTTGAATATAAGGCATATCAACATCTTTCTTCTCTAGAACTCTTCAAATGACTTCTCTTGGAATCTTATCATAAGCTTTTATTGAATAAAAGAAATCATATGTAGATCCTCCTTATTTTTTCTGTACTTCTCCATCAAATCTCTCAATAAATGTATAGCTTCTATAGTAGACATGTCCAACATAAATCCAAACTGATTATGAAAAATCTTTATATCACCACTTAACCTATATTCAATTATCTCTCTCCCATAATTTTAAAGTATGACACATCAACTTAATTCCTATATAATTGGCACACTCTTGTACATCCCCTTTATTCTTAAAAATGGGGACCAAAATACTCTTCCTCCACTCCTCATGCGTCTTTTAATTTTCAAAATAATATTAAGAATTTTAGTAAGTCAATATAAGTTTTGTCATAATTGAAAAATAGATTAAAATGCATAATAATTGTCAAGTGAAAAGTTCAATCTACAATAATAACAACAACAACAAGCCTTTATCCCACTAAGTGGGGTCGACTACATGAATCCTTTTTCTCCATTGTGTCCTATTGAGTGTTGTATTTTTATTTAATTCTAATATATTAAGATCATTTTTTATGTAATATGCCCAAGTCATTTTAGGTCTACCTTTGCCTTTCTTAACATCAGTCGAAGCTAAAACATCCACTCTCCTAACCGGATCATCAGATGGTCGACGTTTAATATGGCCAAACCATCTAAGACGACTCTCTCTAATCTTGTCTGCCACTGGAGCTACGCAAGCCCTATCACGGTTATATTCATTTCGCATTTTGTCTCTAAGCGTCAAACCACTCATCTACTTAAGCATTCTCATCTCAGCAACACTTAACTTTGTTTTATGCATCTCTTTTAAAGGCTAGCATTCTGCATCATAGAGCAAGTTTTGCAAAGTTCAATCTAACATTACAAAAAAAAATATCATCACCATTGATGACATAATGAAAGTTAATCGACACAATGATTTTATGTTCATTACTCACAAACAAACCAAAAATAAGATAAAAACATTACATATGATAAAAAAATTATTGGATATTAAAGGCAAAAACAAAATTTCATGATAGATATTTATATTAGGAAAACAATTGAAGGAAATAAAATATAAAGAAGGGCATAAAAACTATGGCAAATAGGTAATTGGCAATCTCATTCCCAAGAGTAACTATGCTTCAAGCTAATCTCTTCAAAAATAACAGTGAAAATGGAAAATATGTAAATTGTTACAACAGAGTATACATGATCAACAAGAAACCACATACATTACAAAACTAAATAAAATCAGCATAACTACAAACCTTTTATTGAAAAACTTGAAAATGCAGTCAGCATCTCGGTCAAAGTACCTGAAAGATAGACTCCCTCAGTTTTTTGCTATAAAGACAAAAAGAAACATCCCATGCTGAAAATTGGCTTTAAAGGTGATAACAGAAACAATATTCATAAAGAAACTTTAACAAAGCAGTAAAGAAAATTTAAGTTACATTTGTGCATTGCGATGGGAAACCGATACCATCTGAGGGAAATCAATCATGGTGACCTTCTCTTCATCATCAATCTACATAATAAAGATTAAGATTATAATTGATGTAAAACGTTAAATGGCATTATAAATTACTATAGCTCTTTTATCTTCTTGCGCATCCCCATATCCAACGTAAAGAAAATAAACTCTAAGAAGCAATTAGATGGATATGTACACTGCATAAAATATAAAAAGGAAGATGCTGAGAATATACACAAGTACTGTACACGAGAGGATCAATAAGATTGAGCCATCATTATAATTTGCACACACAAAAATTAAGAGACAACATATGATATTGCAGAAATTTGTAAGAAAAATGTAAAAAATTAAGAGAAGCACTCTAATGAGGATACTCTTCTCATATAATCAAGTAAAGAGAGTGTAAAAAAATGGAGAAAATTATATCAATATCTAGAATCAGTTGGTTGTCATTCCTAAGAAAAAAAAAAATAACTGTTCGTTTTCAACAATTTCTTGTAGAGTGAGGAAAAGAAGATGACGCATTTTGCCAATGGAATTTAGATCTAGAATGCAACAGATTTTACCTACTATGAACATAAGGATAAAATAATATTTGAAAATAAGCAAAGGTCTATACTTACACTATATTTAAATTTTAATCAAAATCCAGTTATGAGTCTGAGCCAAAGTGAACCTAAATACATCTATGAATTTAAGCATAGTTTCTGAGGCAGTTACATCAATATATAAACTACTTACAAATTAGTACAAGATAAATTTCATTATTGGCTCTAGATTTTTGGATTCACTTCTTGTAACTAAATTCCTAATACTTGTGGAACGATTGCAAGCTTCTGGATTCTTTACAATGGCTTCCTTTCACGGTAGCCCAGCCCACAAAACATTATTTAAATTTTTTAATTCAAATTTTCTGTCTTTACATTATTCTGACTTCTATAAAAAGATTTTAGAGAATCTCATAAACACATATTCTAAATTATCCTCAACTTCAGCTAAAAGTGAAAGTTTCCATAGTTTATCAGCTGAAAATCTTGTAGGATTTATTTTATTATCCATGCAAATATCATGATTTTATCATAGAATTGGCTGTTTATGTGCATCTACGGTTTTCTGACTGAGGGAAACTTAAATGTTTATAGATGAATTTCAATTAAATTATAAATAATATTGCATTCAAATGAAGAAACCTATAACTTAGTCGGTTAGTTCCATGTATTTATTGGTTGCTTTCTACAACGCACCTATATGACTAAAGGATTAGAGCATTTCTCAACTTTAATTGAAAAACTGGTATAAACTATGTTCGATATCAATATCTTATCTATTAGTTCTCTTCCTATGTGGAATATTTCGTAACTGGTCAAAACACCTTCAAAACACTACTAAACTACATAAATTTATACAAAGGTCCCTTTTCACCTTCCCAACTAGTCATAAGCCAATTCCTACACCTCTTATTTCAAGGTTAATAAACAAGAGGCAACACCTAAACTTTATATTTTTACATTCACACCGCCCAAATCTTTCATATCAAATAAAAAATACACCCGAAGTTCACAAGTATGCTTGTATCACTAATCATAAATCAAACGATAGATTGAATTTCATATAGCAATAAAGCAATAATGAATTTAAATAATTTAATTATTTCTTTGGATAAGTTATATCTAAGCTTGAATTTCATTAGGATAATCTTAACACAATACAGTAAAAAACAACTAGAGTTTGGCACTAATAATTGATCTCTTGACGTCTAGAATTTTCTTTCTAAGCCACTATGTTGTTTGACAGCACTAAGTTTTCAAAAGCTGACGATGGGCCCAAAATAGAATGTTTTCCAGCTATTTTAACAAGAAAATTCAAGTGAGAAAGTCATCTGAAGCATAAAACAAATGTTAAAATACACTTATTGTTTGATAGTTCGATAGAAAGCCTCCAAATTGAGACCATGGTGAACGGCAAGGAGGAGAAAAATTATTTGGCACCAAGGAGGAGAAAAATTATTTGGATTTTTAGGATAACGAGCATTGTGGATAATCTGGCAATAGAAAACATAATTGCAGCAAAATCAAAATTGAAATTGAAAATATAAGTAAAGAAGAAAAGTAAGATACATAAAACCATAATACAATGTAAGTTTTAAAAGCATAATTTAACAACTAAAAATCAGCATAGGTACCATGATATTAAATTCATTGAAATCACAATGAATAAGCCCATGCTCTGCCAAACGAACAATCAGACCGATAATTGTCTCAAAAACCTTGTCTGGATTCTGCAGCTGCTTCACTTGCACTCTGTGCCCAGAAGTTAGAAGGAAAAAAAAAACTTTAAACAAAATGCCAAACAATTTTGGAGAATGCATAAATGTCAGTAATAAATATCTCCTCTCGTAGAAAATATTAAGCATCTTTAATTCTAAAAAAAATAGGGCATTTACATACATACCACCTAGCTCCTATGTATTTACATGTCTAACAAGTAAAGTTTGTTTTTTTACATTTATGCCAGCTAAATCTTTCATATCACATAAAAAATATCACGGTGCTTTAACTTTTAAAAAGTGAAACACCCCTTCATATCACAAATATATATATATATATATATATATATATATATATATATATATATATANTATATATATATATATATATATATATATATATATATATATATATATATATATATATATATATATATATATATATATATATATGTCTATATATGTATATATATATATATATGTGTGTGTGTGTGTGTGAAAATTGAAGTATAAGCCTTAGATATGTAAATACCCAAGAATTGAGTGGTATGTACGTAAATCTTATTAAAAAAAAAATCATAACCTACAGTGGGTAACCTTGGACAAGGGACATGACAATACAATGCCGATTGCAATCCACAGCTTGAGGAACTGGAAACCCATGCTCTCCCAAAGCCTGCGGCGGAAAACTTATATAAGAAAATCAGCTTGGAGAAGACAAATAACCCTAGTGCGCTAATGTTAAAAAAGAGGAAAATAATTTGCAAAAGAACCTTCATGAAGGCGAATTCTTTGAGAGCAGCAAGCCTTGACAAGTATAGCCAGTTATAGCTCCTTCTGTGCTGCAAATAGTCACGCTTAGATTTCACAGCCCTGAAAGAAATCCTCCCCAACCTATGCAGCTTCATTGCCAGAATCGTTCCATCTTCAGTGGCGACCTCAAATATATCTTTCATAATAAATCAAAACAGAGTGTTACAATCACCACATCATCAAACAGAAAAAAAAAGGAGCATTTACATACCTACCACACTAACACCAAATTCCTATGTATTTACACATCGAACACCAAAACTATACTTTTTTACATTTATACCACCCAAATTTTTAAGATTAGTAGATCACATAAAAAATGCCACCTTTTTTTTACTTTTAAAACCTGAAACACACCTATCATGCATAGGTAAATTGGCATATATGTTAAAATTGAAATTTTGGTCTTAGATATGTCAATACATATGAATTGAGTGGTATGTATATAAATCTTCCAAAAAAAATACAAAATTCAAAAAAACAAGGAAGACATACATACATACCACTCAATTCCTATGTATTTACATATCTAACACCTAAAGTTCAATTATTACATACATGCCACCTTATCCATGCATGAAAAGGTGCATTTTAATTTTTAAAAGTTAAAAATATGGTATTTTTGATGTGATATGAAAGATTTGGGTGGCATAAATGTAAAAAGTAAGTTTAGGCATTAGATATGAAAATCGATATAAATTGAGTGGTATGCATGCAAAAGCAAAACAAAATGAATAAATCACATAAGAATTAATACCGGACTCCTTGCCAACACCAATTTGCCTTCCAACTGAAGAAAATACGCCACGGTTGACAAGAACCTTGATTGCAAGGAAGTCATATCCAAGGTAAGTCAGCCGATACCCATCATCTGCGCAAAAAAAAAAAATTAATGCCAAATATTAAATCTTTAGCACTGCTAAATGAAATTCAATATTCAAATAAATGCTTTCAAAAAAAAAAAAACACCAAAAATCTTACATTTGGAGGAGTCATGATGTAGAAGCTTGTGCTTTAAGAGATTCCTCAACACCTTGTAGGTTCCCCCATGCCTGAAGTTACAGGTTTTGGTTAAAAAATCTCAATTAAGTTCTCTAAAGCTTCAAATAAATTGAATTAATAGGAAATTTTTACTTGAGGCGAGCGATCCGCTCGACAAGCTCTGCTGGAACAATTTCATGCTGAAACCAAATTAAAAAGTTATGGAAAAAAAAGGTGAGAGAACAATGAAGGGTAGGGCTAACGATTGGAAATGTATAAATCGAACTTACATTTCTCATCCCCATCTCGACTGCGGTTAAAACTCTAAAATCTTCTTTAGAGAGATATCTCAAAGCATCCACGTCGAGCTTCATTGTGACCTAAGGAGGATAAATCGTGGTAGAACCGATGAAAAGAAGCGGCGAGTGTCTATGGCGATGGTGGTTGCCCGGGATGAATGGCTAGCCAACGCCTGGACAATGAACTGCAAGAAGAGGATGCAGGTGGCAGAATTTGAGCAATATCTTGGATCTGTTTGGTAGCAGGAATTAATCTAAAAATCCCAAATCCTGCAGGTTCTTAAATCCCGTTTTTCCTCTGTTTTTCCTTAAATCCTGGCATTAAGTCGTGTCTGGTAACGGATTTAGAGCAGGATTTAACTGGATTTAACCTTAAATCATGCCAGACAGTCATTTTGGACAAAAAAAAAATGTGTCGGATTCACGTATTATGGCCTTAAATCCCGGATTTACTAAACCCCGTGAATCGGTGGCTTTAGTAAATCCAGAACGTAAGCTTCGCCCAAAAAAACTCAAAAAAAAAAAAAAAATCGCGCCGTTACCTTCCTCAATGGTTTTGGATTTAGGAGAGGAGCGGAAGGAGGAGAAGAATGGGAGCTTCGGGGCTTCGGGTCACTGTAAGCCGCGATCCCGTCGTTTAGGTTTGTATCGCGTTGGACGAAACACAGGTTGGGGAGGCGGCGGGCCGGAGGCGGGAGGACGTGCGAGGGTTTGGCGTGGAAAGATTTTATTAATTTTATTTTATTTAAGTTAATTTTATTAATTTAGGTTTTTTAATTATAAATTATTATCAGATTACTTATATGTAAATAAACTTATACTTATCATTTAATCATCATTTAATAAAAGATAAATATTAATGTTTTATTCATTCAATAATTATAAGAAATTAAAATTTTAATTAATGACTAATTAATAATTTTTTTATAAATATTAAACTTCTATTTAATAATTAATT
This sequence comes from Phalaenopsis aphrodite, assembly GCA_003013225.1. Classification (NCBI taxonomy): domain Eukaryota; kingdom Viridiplantae; phylum Streptophyta; class Magnoliopsida; order Asparagales; family Orchidaceae; genus Phalaenopsis; species Phalaenopsis aphrodite. The sequence continues at coordinate 1,121,289 of NEWO01000027.1, forward strand.
TAATAAATTTCGTATTGTTAATTAATCTGTTTAGAAAATATATAAATATTAATTATCATAATTTGAAATAAAATATTAATTGAATTTAAAAAATTAAATGACTTTGATTATTTTGAAATGTTTTAATAATTCAAATTAACATAATTTACTAAAAGCTATTTGGTATAATTTAACTCTTTTTAGATTTAAGAGGGTTTAAGTTAGATTTATCATAAATCAAGCAGAACAAAATAAATATGTTAAATAAATTCTGTCTTAAATTAAATCAAAATTTTCTTGCTTCATTTATTAAATATGAATTTACTAAATTTATATATTAGTTAGATTTAACGTGGAACAAAAAATAATTTCAAATAGATTTATGTCAAACACATTATATGAATTTAATCTTGATTGAACCAAATATTATTTCAAATTTAATAATATTTAGATTATAAACCGGATTTAGTAAATCATATTTAAGTTAAATCCTATTTGCAGCCAAACACCATCTAAATCTGAATTTAAATCCTATTTGCACTCAAATCCTACTAACTTAAATCTCATTATTGTCATGCAGCCCCTTTGTAAAATTCTCGTTTCAATACGGATTTACGGCGAATGGAAGGAAGGAAAATTTATTATGTTTGGATAACACGCGATGAGCTACGTGGAGAAGTCAATCTGAAAATATCACGTGTTAATTTATTTTTTATTATTATTTTATGCTAAAATATATATATTTTAATATCTAAAATGGGAGAAAGTAACGTGCGTAGTGCGTGACCCTACCTTGTCAAGAAAAGAGCAGATATTATAGATGGAGAGATTGAAGTTTTTTTACTCTTGGGGTTCATTTGACATTTCATATTCCAATATCTGCATTAAGCTTTATAGGGTTTGGCATTTGACATTTCATTTTATATCATCATGTGTCAAGTAAAAAATACTACCAAGGGGTTGTCAATATTTTTTTAACATTGTAATAAAATACAATCAAGATTAAATAGTTTTGATTTATTTTAATATGATTTAATCTTAATATGAAATATTGATTTACATCAGTACAACTGATACAACATTGTTATATTAGAGCGATGCATTAATGTTTACTTTGTTAAAAATCCGAATAAAAAAAATGCTTGATTTTTGTCCCTCGTGCAACCATGTTATATTTGTTATAATGATTTACCTCAGTATAATCGATACAACATGACAATGTTTAGTATGGTTAAAATTTTGTATAACAAAATATTGGTATATAGACAAAATAATTTTTTTAATTTTCATTTTTCTTCATATTTATGATTGGTTGATTTATCTCATGCAAATCATGTTATATTTATTGTACTGATTTAACTCAATACAAATGATGCATCACGGTTGTACAAATTATTTGGTACAACCATGTAGTTCAAGGTTGGATAGTTTTGAATTACAAACTCAAAGGTATCGAGTGAACCAGCAAGGAAATCGAACAAGCCACAAAAATCCAGCAGCACTTCCTCTTTGCAGAAATTCGGCCACCACTCCTCCTTCAAGCTTTACCCAAGAGAAGGCAAAGTCTTCTCAATGGCTCAAATACACACACAAAATGAAGAAACGTGACACAAAAATGGCAGCACCTCCCCCTTCCTTTCAATTTGTAGCACAGGATCACGCAAGAATATCAAGCCAACTACCGAGCGACAGGAATTTCACGCAAGATAAAATTTTGACAGCACTTCCCCTATTCAAAGTAAAATTCGGCTAACCCTAAAGAACTCCCCAAATGGGGTTTTTATAGCAAAAAAGGGAGGAGGAAGAATGTCATCCCTCACCTGGGCGGTGAGCCGAGCCAAGAGAAGCGACAAACCTCGCGTGGGGAGAGGACGACAGAGGTGAAGCTTTGTCACAGAGTAGCACCTCGCGTGGTACGGCGTGGAAGCTTTTAGCCAGGGTTTCAGTGGGGGCCGAAAGCTTCGGCTAAGAGAGGAGAGGAGTTCAGGCCGGCCTCGCGAACGGGAAGAAAGGGGGCGGGAGGCGCGTGCTAACGGGAGAGGAAGGAGATTTAGGGATTTAAGAATTTAAAAAAAAAAATCTTTTTTTTATTCAAAAAGTGTCAAATTTCGTGTAATTTATTCGTGTGCGGCGTCCCAACAAAATGGGTGTCCTCACTAGATAGTTTTGATATTATGGACGCACTGACGCGGTCTGTTCTGTCATCCGGGGTCGTTCGGGCAACCTCGTCGACGATCGAGTCTAAAAACGCATCAAATTCATTTTTTGTCAAAATTTCGATTCGCAATCGATCATTTCAAATATTCATTTAAATTTTCGACGAATAATGGTGCAAACGATGTGAATTGTAATAATCAAACGTGTCCACTGAACGAACCGCAAAGTTTGTGCGCGTGAAGGTGAAAATTGTGTAAAATGTCACTCTAAGGCTTAATGATCCTATAAGAACTCCTTTTGAGTTCCCTCATGTTAGTTTCAACCTCCTACGTGCTAGAGGTCAAGAACCGCATGAAGAACTTCAAAAGAGTATAGAAGCGTGCTGGATTTTTAAAATGAGGCAGGTCTCATTTCTAAGGTTCTAAGATAGTCAAAGGAAGAACCCTAAGGTTGGATCCTAAATCCTAAGAGAAAGACTAGACCTCATTAAAAATGAGGTCAACAACTACTATGGAGCATTTCTGGGCCATGATTGAGTACTATTTCTATCAGTATCAAATATTTTTTCAATCTTATATCCATGATTGATTAATTGTTAGATTATAATTATATATGTTATGTCACATTTGTGGTAATTGAATAATATTATAGTTTGATGCATTCAAATCCTATTCGATCATTGTTTGACTTTTATTTGAATTCTATAAGAGCCATTTCAAAGTATTTATTTAACCTAATTTAAATTATAATTAAAATTATTTATGCATAAGAATTTTAAACTATCTACGATTGATGGTTTGAATAAGATTCAAGTAGGGTGCATATGTGAAACCCTTTTAAGTATAATGTAATTAAACTCTTAAACATCGAGGTTCATCTTAGTGTAACAGCGAAATTTGATTAGAAACTCTAAAATTAAGCGTGTTTGAACCTGAGCACTTCTATGAAGGATGACTTCCCCGGAAGTAACACTGACATGACAAAATCGCTGGGTGGGAGTTTAGACTGTCACAAATGACATCAGAGCATTACATTAGCCGAAAGGCGAGAACTAAGTGTCACACATAACAAACTACTATGACACGAGAACCACCTCTTGAACCCAATATAGTATAATGGGTTGCCTGGTGAGAGCCATCCAGCTGTATGTGCCGCATCAAGAATCCTATACGTATAGCGGATTATTTTTAGTTATAAAACTGATGAGAATGCTAATTACTCAAGTGAGAGATTGTGAAACCCCTTAAATAAAATGAAATTGTACACTTAAACATCGAGGTGCATTTTGTTATAACAATGGGATTTTATTTCAACATCTTGCTAGGTGAGAGTACATGTCATTACAAAATTATTATTTCATTGATGATTTAGGGGCATTTATTCAAATAATTGAATTTTTGTAATAGTTTTTTTTTAATTTCTCATAACTTTTTCACTATAAATTGGTTTATAACTTCTAAAATTATTTTGAAATGTTAGAATTTGGCTTAAACTTCTCAAACTTTGACAAAACTTGCCTAAATTTGATGTATACACATAAGATTCTGTAGTTATATTGCTTCCATTACTTGATGCGATTAAGCGGCGATTATTCTGCTCTTGCTGGTGTTTTGGCCACTTCACTTCTATAGAGAATTTTGGGCATTCTACTAAAAAAATTAGAAATTCTATGTATCATTGTGATGAAAAACAGAGACATAAATAGATTCTTAAAGAAGCTTCTATATACCAACTAATCATCCTTAACTTCTTCTCATGCATGATGATGATGAGAATATAAATAACAGAACTTTCGTAGCTAGCAATTAGATAGCATAAAAAAATGCAGAATAATTATTATTTTACCATTAGAACATAATATAAATATCTATATATATATATATATCAAATTTCTTTTTATTGAGCAGTTGAGGTTGTTATCAATAGTCATCAATACAAGAGAGATGAAGTAATGTTGGTTTTATTTCTCAAAGAAGCCCGGCGTTTCGGAAGCTCAGTATGCAATCATCAAACATTTGGGTTATAGTCTTAAAAGATTTGAGGCCCAATTCCTCCAATTTGCTGCAGTTCATACTGTGTGGATTGCTATCTCCTTCCTTCTCATCACACCTACAATCAAAATTCTCCATTTTCAATTCAAGAAATAATAGTATGTCTCAGTCATTCTTTTTTTCTTTTTTTGCAATTTTAAAGATTGTTTTGTAAGAATGTTATTGTGAGACATTAAAAAAAAAATGTAAAAACCATCACAACCTCCAAAATCTCTGCATTTCATATCCTAGTTCTACAAGAAATTATTACGAGCGGCGAACGAACGTCCAAATGGTTTGGATGGGCCGCCGTGCGATACACGGTGGTGTGACAACATCTAGATCGTTGCATGGACATGCGATCAGTCGCACCTAATAGTTTTCCCAATTCTAAAACCAATAATTTGCCTGGGATGAGTGTAGTTATTTGTAGAATTAGTGGTAAAATTAAAAAAAAAAAAGATATATGACGAGAAGATAGAGTTGAATGATGAGCAAATATCACACAAAGGTTTGTTATCGCCACACCAAACTCGCCATGAAAGTTCTACAACATCAGAACAAAATTAATACAATTTGCATAGATTCTTACTTGTTGGGAATTGAGTAAGAGTGATACGTCTCCCTCAACATCTCTATAATCTCTGACCAATGTGCAACACTGCTTGAACAGACCAGTCTTCCTGAAGCTGTACTATCCTCCATTGCAAGCATGTGAGCAGAAACAACATCATCAATGTGAACAAAGCCTATTGTTGTATTTGGATATGTCGCGCGCTCGCCTGCATTGAATATTAAAGACAATTTTTAGTAGGGGTGTAAAGTCGGGTCTGACTTGGGTCAGACAAGAAAGTAAGCTGACTTAGAACTGCTTGAACATAACTCAACCTGAACATTACACAAATAAAAAAGATCAACACAATTTTGACTTGCCATCAGCCCACTGACCGTATGACACATTTAAATTAATGCATAACAGCTATTTGAGTCAAATTCAAATCAATTTCGAGCAATATTGATTAGTTTGTTAGCGGATAAGTTTTGGGTTAATTTCGGATTGTCGGGCCAACCCGAAAATTTAAGCTGATTATGATTCACAGCATGAACCCGATCCAAAAACTATTCGGGTTAAACCGAACCAAAGCTTCGAGTTGAGTTGGCGTGTCGAGTCAATTTTTACACCCCTAACTATCAAAACAAAGCAAAAAAATATTCTATACCTATGTTCATAAGAAAATAAATTAGTTAAGAAACATAACCTTTCATTATAGACAATATAAATTGGAGAGTGCTTGTGGGATGTGGAGAGAGCAAAGGACCAACTACAAAGGATGGGTTAACTGCTACAAGATCTAAGCCATGCTCCTCTGCAAGTCTCCAAGCTTCCTTTTCAGCAAGAGTCTTACCATATGCATACCATAGCTGCCATAGAATGATATAATATAAGGTATAAGAAATTCTAAGAAGCTTTGGTCTAGGAAGTTTATAATTAACTATTTTTGTTATTTGGACTTTGTAAAAATCACTTTCCTAGACATGAGTTCTATTATGTTTTTTGCAAAAATACCTTTTATAAAATAAATTTTAGAAAAAATTGAGAAGATATTATGTACTTTAGTTCTACATCTTAAAAACAATCTGCTGATAAAAAAATAGTTTTGCATCTACTTTTACAAAAAAAAAATATTACGTGCGGACATGATAGATGTGGATTTGGTGATATTGTGGAGGCACAATGCCGCCAATCCGCACGTATATTATTTGCACATAATATTTCCTCCTACTTCTTAAAAAAGTACCATAAATCACAGCCTCTATTACTTTTCCCTCAAAAATAGCTTTTCCAAAGTTTCTTTTTGAAAATGTAGCAAAGGTTTTTTACATCCAAACCAACAAAATTTTTTGTTGTCTTCTTTTCCCACCCAGAGCAAACTAATTTATTTCAAAGAAATAGAACAAGTACTATACATAAGAAAGGAAATTTTTCATACAAACCAGACATTTCTCATGCAATTACACATATAACACCAAAAGTTTGATATTTACACTAGTAACATTAGTCCCATAATGCATGAAAATGTGCATTTCACTTTTAAAAAGTTAATAATTGTGATATTATTAATGTAATGTTAGTCTTAAATGCTATAAATGTAAATATGAAATTTAGATGCTAGATATGTATATACATGAGAATTGTGCGGTATGCATGAGTGTAAATGCCCCAATAAGAAACAACATACATACGTTATATCTCTTGCAGTACTCAGGATCACTCCAATGGGATTCATTTAGTGGAGACACTGCAGTAGAATCATCACGATATCTTATAGCGGAGCAGGATGAGGTGAGCACAACACGCTTGATCGAGCTAAATTTAACACAAGATTTGAGCACATTCACCGTGCCTTTGATGGCCGGGCCAACGAGAGACTCCTGCATCGATCGTTAGTTATACAATGAAACAAAGATTTACATCTTATGCAATTACATATCTAACACCTAAACATCAATCGTTACATATATCCCACCTTATCTGTGAATGAAAATGTGTATTTTACATTGAAAGAGTTAAAAAAGCAGAACTAGTTATGTGATATGAAATATTTGAATGGTATAAATGTAGCAAAGTGAAGTATAGGTGTTAGATATGTTAATACATAGGAATTGAGTGTTATGTACATAAATGCCCCAAAAACAAAATGTAGTTTGCTTTCTAATAGCAAGTTTGAGTGCCTATATTTGCTTGAAAGAGTTTTATGTAATGAAGTCATGTAAAAATATGCAGAGGTTTAGTTTTCGTGTGTGTATTTGCATTTATTTCACTCATAATTAGTTAACAAAAGTGACATTTCTTATACGGTTTTAAAAAAAACTTGAGAGCTATGCATGTAAATATGAAACTTTATGTAGGTTCTAGATGTGTAAATATATAAATTGTGTGGTGTGGTAAGAACTAAGAATTATGACAATGCACAAATGACAACCAAAAGCCCCTTTCTCAATAATTCTATACCGATTCATATAAACACTTCAATTTCAATGACTACCTGAGCATCTCCATTGGTGAGAACAGGAGAAGCGGTGTGGAAGACTCCATCAACACCGTCCAAAGCCTCATCAAAGCTCCCCTCCACCAATAGATCAGCTTTCATCAACCTTAACTTCTCCTTCGCTCCATCAAAACCCCATAAAAATCCAACCTTAACCTCATCTCCTGCTTATCTCTCCATGGCAGCAAACCAAAACAGTTAACAAGGCGAAAATACAGGGGAGAGATAGAAAGAGAAGGGGATAGAGAGAGAGAGAGAGACCTGGGTCTCTAACTGTGGCTCGAACATGGTGCCCTCTGAGTAGAAGCTCTTTCACGAGGTAGGAGGCTATAAAACCAGCGCCTCCGGTGACGCAGTACTCTGGCATTCTTTCCCTTTAGGGTTTGCTCAGTTGACTAGCTCAGAAATATATTTTAGTGGCATTCACTGACATGCCACTCAATTTCTTTTATTTGCATAGCTGACATCTAAATTTTATTTTTACATTTTCATCCAAATTTTGTATATCATACCAAAATTATCATTGATGAGTGCCAGAATATTCACGTGGTAGAGAAATAAATCATTATCTGAGAGTTGCACAAAAATTCAACACGATTAGGGAATATGAAATTACAAAATTATATAACTATAATACGACAGTAGTTATTTGTGACAGCAGGTTGCAACAATCATTATTAATTGTTGCGGATGTAGTAGTTCATCGTGAGTGTTGTAGATGACAGCTCCAAAAGCGTTGATTAGCCAGAGAAACTGTAGTAAGCAGATACAGGAGTTGTGGACCACATAGGCCATAGTGACGAGTATGAATGACGTTCGTAGGCCGCCGGGCCCAAAGTCGGGAGTTGCTCGAGCTGTGAACCACGTAGGTCGTTGTTGACACATGAACCATAGTGATGAGCTCATGTCCCACGACGGTGATGATTGACAGTGACGGTCGACAGTGGATGACGGCGATCAACGAGTGTTGATGACGACCCTGCTGTAGCGGATGGCGATCGATTGTGGTCGACGACGGTCGGAATGGTGCTGGACTTCAGCTCCTTCTTAGAGCTTCCAATTCTCTTTCAAGCTTTCAGCCCCTCCTCCCCCTTCCATGTGAAGGGTGTGACTCTATTTATAGTGTTATGAGTGTCATTAATGCATGAATATGAATCATTTTGATCGGACGGTCCGAAGAACTTCCTTTAATCAAACAACATTTAATGGACATTTAAGTGCCTTAATGATATCAAAACTGAGTGATATTGGGCTCATTGGATTCATCTTGCCGAGACACTCGATTCAAGTATAAAATTGTCATATTCGACAACTCTTTGATCTTCCAAATGTGTTGGGAAATCATCTAAATGTGGTTCAATGACTTGATTTCGGCTTGATTTGACTCGGATTGTGCTAGTTTTTATAGCATTAGGTTTGTCTCATCAAGTCGGTCAGTTTGGCTATAAGTTTGCTGAAATTGGAGATCTATATGACTTTTTATCAATATTTGAATGTTTATTGCTTAAAAAATCGTATCGAGATTCATGCTGAATGATGAAAATTTGTTCGTGACGTATCAATCATCATTTTAAACTTTTAAAAATAAAATAAATTTGTTCATGCATAGATGAGATGGTATGTATGTAGAAGTTAAAATTTTAGGCGTTGGACATGTAAATACATAGAAATTGAGTGGTATGTAAATGAGAAAGGCTTATGTCTAATATAAATTAGGCGTAAAATATTAAATGGAAATTTTACCATCATTTTTCCTTTACATATATATATATATATAAAATATATTATTATTATTACTATTTAATGATGGGAATCATTGATCATTCACATTGCAATAGCTCTCATTTAAAAATATAATTACTTAAACTATCAAAAGGCTCATTTTGATAAGCGAATACTATTTTACAAAATGACATGTGATAATTTATACAGTCCTTGATCCCTTGGTCTTAAATAAAGACTTCTAATTTATATCTTAACATGATATATATCACCTGCTAAAATAGGAGATTGTTTGAGCTTGACTATTTAAGTTTTGTTTTAACTTGGTTTGAGCTTATATGATGCTATTTGAGATTAGTTCATTTAAAACTTTGGTCATTTAAGGATTTGTTTGTGTTAGCTGCAACCGCTTGGAAAAGTTGTTAAGCTCTCGCCGAAGAAGTATTTGTTTAAGAATCTGTGGCAATTATTACAATTTTTTTTTAAATCAGACCGCAGCTATTTAGTAGTTATTGCATTTAGTCATGTCAAGTTGTAAAACAACATTTTTCCACCATAGTTTCCTGAGAATGTTGACAACATAATATTTTTGCCAAATGATACGATATCGTTGTTACCGTAACTTGACATTTTTTTTTTTTGGGCTAAAAGAACAAAATCAACCATTTTGGTGCTAAAAAATCATAAGAACCCAAATAAACCATGTTGATTATATAAAACTCAAAGTAAACATAATATTATCCCAAACAAAGGCTGAGTGTCTCAAATTAAGAGTATGGGTCTGTTTGGGGCAGCTGCAACTTATCCAGCTTCTGCTGATAAGCAGCTTATCCTGATAATCTGCTGATGAGCAGCTGATCCGGATAAGCTGTATGGTTGTTTGGTTGACGCTTATGAAAAACAGCTGATTGTGAAAAATTGACCATTTTGCCCCTGTTCTGAATAAGCAGTTTAGTTGTTTAGTTAGTGCGTTTTGTAAACAGCTTATTTGGAATTTTTTTCATTAAATGTATAATCTGTGTAGCATAATCTGTTCTTTTCTCAACAAAATTAAAGATCACTATTCTACAAGAAAATACCAAAAAGATCACTGTTCAGACAAGATTATCCAGCTGCAGCAGAATCTACTTATTGAAACGAGAAAATGTTGATGTGAACCAGCTGGAACAACACTAGTCAAAAGAAAGATGGAAGGAGAACAATGATCATCCTATGGAAAAGAAACCATATCAATGATTGGTAAGAAAATCAAATATATTGCATACATCGTCAGTGTAATAAGCCTCAAGGTAATGCAAAAATAAACTAATTGATTTATAAAAACTTAGGGAAATCTACATAAATAGCACCCATTCTTATGTATTCCCATATCTCTCAATCATATTTACAAGCACAAGCACTGTGGTGCTTTAACCCATGCATTAAAAGGTAGAATCGACATTTAAGAAGTTGTAATAGTGCTATTTCAGATGTGAGATTAAAGATTTGAGTGATGTGCATATAAATATGAAAGTTTAGGTGTCAGATATAAACACATCAGAATTGTATGTGATGTATGTAAATGCTCTAAATTAGAAAAGAATCACAGAAGGGTTTATTTATCTCACTTTTCCTAAATATTACCCCTGGATAGTACTGACAGAGAATGTGATATATTTGTGCACGAGAAATAAAATGAAAATGATAAAGGTATACCTTTGGATGCAAAATTTTGAAGGTACTTACAGATAGAATTTAGACCTGCACTAGGGCCATGTTGCAACCTCGATTGCACTACGACTGTATCCTTCAAACAAGTGTCACAACCTTGGATGAGTCACATTTGCTCCTTTAAGACATGTGCCACTTCAATACTACAATCCTTGTTAAACCTCAGTCATGTCCTTTAAGCTTGGACTTGGACTTGGACTACAACCTCACTTATGTCATATTTGTTGCTTAATCAGGACAAGTGTCATAATCTTGCATGTCGCATAATAATTCCAGATGTTTGTCATTAGTCTTATTCGAGATAGTTATGGTGTATACCTTACAATAAATATACTATATTCAGTCAACTGTCTTGATTTTCCATAAATTTAAAAATGGAAAGAGGTTCTATATGCTATAGATTTAAAATCAATCATTAATTTCTGATTTTACCCAACCTTCCTCCATCAAACTAATATTTCTCTAACTAGACTGCTAATGGCACAACCTAGCATGAAACTTACAGGTACAAAGCCCCGGAGAAATAAAAGAATGGAGATCGATTAATAATTCACGTCTCTTTAATCTGCTCTATCAATAAAAAATAAAGTAATTTACAAATTGAATTTTATATCCACCATAAGAGAGAGGCAATCTATAACATTCTGTAATGACAAGTGTGGCTAATCCCCATTGCATAATCAAAGGTCTTCATGTGCTCATCATTTCAACCCACATGTTTTTATATTAACATCACTACCAGATAGACCAAACAAAAACCAAAACTTGATTTAGAACTGAGAAACACAATAAGGTTCAACATATTTTCTAAATATTATGGATTGCACAAAATCCATAAATACAACAATAGCTTAATGGTTTTCAATAGTAGAAACAACCCAAGGTGAGCAATTACCCACCCTAAAATTTGAAATTTTAATTTTTTAACAGGCTGCAAAACAAACAAGTAATTTTTCCCTCTTCAATAAATTATTTTGCCCAATACCTCAGGATAACAAAGTGTTTTGACTTAATTCCTAGTGTTTTCTTAATATTTATTTATTTACATAATAAGTTTGCTTAGATTTTGCCCATGCATAGACAAGATTTTACCAAAGGAACTTGACAACACGCACACAAAACCTAATTAATAGTATTGATAATCAAACAAAATACTAAGGGAATAATAACCATGACATATACCTTCATTGAAAACAATCATATCGTTAACTGCCATAGATTTTGTGCCATAGCGCTTCAATCATCATAATTCATAAAATCAAAAACAAAGAAAGAATTCACCATTCATAACTCACCTCAGGGCTCTCCGAAATGCCAGAAACTGCACTGATGAATGTGGTTCCATATCCCGTTGATGGATTAATCCACAAAGCGTCGAGAGCAAAGAAAACATCTCCCAAAATAAACGTGAAATAGACCCATGAAGCGAGCTTCTGCTCCCCCAATTTGAAAACCGCAGAGTCCTCACCAATTGGAGCATCGCCGCCGTCAGACTCGCCCTTCACCTCTGTTCCTCCAACCGCGCGAGTAGTCTCACTACGAAGCCGAAGCAAAGTGGTCGAGTATTTAGGAGTGGAGAAAGTGAAGGAGTTCAATGGATTTGAGCTTCTGGCAAGTTTAGGTCTGGAATGAAAGAGCAGAGATCGCGCGGAGCCCGTTTGGCCACTCTGAAATTTTGGTGAGAGGACGTGGAAGGTGGAGCTCGACGACAGATGCGAGGGAGAGGAGGGTTACGGGAAACGTATGAGGGCAGGGTCACGGGAGTTAAAATGAGATCGAAAACGCGAACCGCGGGACGACCCCCGCGGTCCTCGTCTTTTATAAAATCGAAAACACAGTTTTGTATAAGTTGTCAATAAGTGTTAATCAAACACCAAGGCGGCGTTTTTAAAACTCCGCCCGCACTTTTAAGCTGCCCCAAACGGGCCCTATGTTTGGGACAGTTGTTGATTATTTATAATTTGTTGATAAGCAGATTATTCTGATAATCTGATAATTTGCAAATTATCAGAATAATCTGGTTTGTTGTCTGTAGCAGTTTATTCAGATGAGCTTATTGGCGGTTAAATGATATTTCTGCCCGTTTGATAAAACTGTTTGAGACAGCTTATTCAGAATAGCTTATTGGTAACACATAAGCATATTGTGCAAAAATATACAATCATCACAGATCAGTTCCAAAATATGACGTACAGTTCTCAAACTCTCGTGAGTACCAAAAGAAATTAAAAAAAAGACAAAGACAAGTACAACTACAATGAGAAATATTAAAATATTTAATTTCAAACTCAGGCTACGTCTGTCCTCATCTTCACTATCAACCTGGGAAAACATCGAATTCTCATGACTTCTGACAGTATAACATGTGGGACTGTCAGCTCACCGGAAGAAACCACAACGAGCTAAAACACCCTTGGCACAACCGTAGAACTGCCTCTCAAAGTTATGAGACAGACGCGATGGGAGCAACGGTGACAATAGTTCACAATAACACAAAATACATCTGTCTATAACTGATATCCTATAAGTCATATTTGTATAACAGCAAAAAAAAAGTACTTATCCCAAAAAAATAAAATACACATAAAATTTAATCTACATATATACGAAGTTAAAACACTCCCTCAAAGTAGTCATCTCAGCCACACCCGTCGCGTCATGAACTATAAATTCATTAAATTCATTCTCATCCTCAGGAACTGAAGACCCGATCATATTTTATGATGGTTCTTCATAGACTGTCAGCTCTTCGTTATCAGCCATACTAAAGTCTATATATGAACGTAAAGGGTGTCGCCGTATGAAGTTATGAATTGTCATTGTTGCCACCACAATATGCACATGTTTCTAAAATGGATATGATGACATATCACATAGGATGTTACTCACTCAAAATCAGGAATATGATACCTAGTGTCTAGATATGGTTTGAGATAGCCCCTCTACATTGGGTATCCAATATCAACCAAATAGTACTTTCTTGTTATGAAAATTATTGTTTTTTGCAATAAATACCTATAACTTAGAATTTTAAACTTCAATACATACCTGGAGGCAAATGACAAAAACCATGCGATCTATTTCTCGTAGCATAAGCAAAAATTAGACTATCATGTGCACTCCCTTCTCAGCCCATGATAACATATGTGAAACACGTGTTGAAGTCACATACCATCAGGACATTTTGAGTAGTTGAACCACTTTGACCAACATAAGCCAACTAGTCTTGGATGGGTATTCGGGCATCAACGTGAGTACCGTCAATTGCACATATGCAGTTCTGTTTTACAATGTTAGAAAATGTTTATGTGTTACTATGATAGCAAATAAAATAATAGTTACCTTTAAGTAAGACATGTAACGGGGATCGACTGCAATTTGGCCTGGAGTATTAGCAAATGATGGATCCTCTAACCTAATGTTTTTAGAAGTTAAGCTAACAAGTGTTTCTATGCATTTGGAAAAATAACAATTTATTGTCTCTGATGAATGTTGAAATCTCTCCATAACACCCATAATTGATTCATTTTGTGACAAAATATATAAAGCCTAATAGGATGTCTAGAAAGCATTTCGCCAACCCATTTATCCCCAACAAAATTGGAGGTCATTCGGGGTATACGATTTTTGCTTGATCGGCAATAATCCAATAGTAATATGACAAGAACTGCAGCCAATGTCATTCTCTTACGATGTTCATGTTGTTGATCCATCATAAAGAAAGATCTCGGTTATTTCATCAATTATTAACCAATATAGTGAAATAAATAAATAATGAGAAAACTCAGCTAGTAAAATTACATTTTAAATAAAATAAAAGCTCTGCTAATATGCATTGAGGAATCAATTAAAAGTACATTTTAAAAAAGAAACACAACTCCAAACAACAGATGAGTTCATAACTTTGCAGATTACATGAAAATAATTCTAAGAACTCATTCATTTACAATAACGCATAAACATTCGACTCGAAACTCTGATTCTTTCGTCATAATATGTGCCTGCGTGTTGGATCCTCGAGTTTTTTCATACATATTGCATAACAGTGCTTATCTACTACAACTTTAAGGGATGTTTTTCAAAGTGCGAAGACAATCAAAGATAGTGTTGTCAGGTAGTGGAGCAGATGGTGGTGCTTCAAAAGCATCTATGAGTCTATCAAATGAAGTTTGGATAAAAGTATTATTTTCATTTTTTCTTCTTCCTAACCTTGGCCTCTTCATCTGTGAGCTTGATTCTCCCATCTCCCTTTGGTTAATGTTGTGTATTTCTTCGTCAACTGCTACCGAATCTGGTGGAAAATCATCAGGTATTCCTGCAAACCCAGTTTCACACGGGCTAAATGCACTCTTTCCCGTTGTCATTACCCCCTTGAACATAACGTTGAGTTTATCTTCAAGATCAGGGTCAATTTCACCTTGCTTGTATTTTTTGTTGTCGGCATTGCCTAAAACATTACAATAAAGATTTAGGGTTTGGAAGGATAATTGTTTAAAATGAAAAATTTTGTGAGTGACAAAAACATAATGACAATTTTACCTCTCATTTCTCGGCCCACTATTCCTCATGAGCATCAATTGTCCGTTTGATTGGATCCCAGCCCAAACCTATGGATCAATGTTTCAGTTCCTTCCAAATTTTCCACTCCTTCAATTTATTTCATTTATTTTTAAACTTCAGCCTCTCATAATCCCTTCAAGTCAATTCTTTAAACCTCTTAGATATGTTATGTCAATCTTCCTTATTGAAATAGATGGTCAATCTATTCATGATCTTAATCTCGGTGATGCAGAGGTTGTAAAAAATAATTGTAACATCCTTATCCCACATCGCTGAGGGACCAGCTTCACTTGTCTTAGAAATTGTGACACTATATAACAGATTACATATTGTGTAAAGAATTTCATTTTGTAACTAAACATGCATAGGAAAATTAGCCAAATGCACCAACAAGAGAAAGAACACATATATATTTAAAAAAGTTAACCTACATCCACAAATTGAGTAAACATCCACAACAAATCCAACTGAAGTAATAGGTAAATCTCACAAAAGAAAAACTAAAAAATAATGACACAAAAGAATTATGTAGTTCGGACAAAAACCTACATCCACAGTAAAGCACTGAATATATTTTATTATGAAATTGTGTAAGGTCACATAACTATGTTTTTCATATACATAGCAATGGTTCTTGATAGACATCCTACATTTGATACAAATATTATGAAAATAAAGCAATACAAATCAGATTTGATATAAAACTTTTCATATATGTCGTGGAACCCAATTCAAACGGAAGCAACTGTCATAGAAGCTCTAAAATATAAGCACTGCATATCTTTATCAGAAGTAGTTGGAAATGCCAAAAATTGTCAAAGGACATAAACTTTCACACATGAGCATTGTATCTTCTCTCATAGGAAATGCCAAAATATAATAACAAAATTTCTAAAGACCAAAAAAACATATTATCATTGTATCTCCTCTCTAGCCTTGACATCAAAGTAGCAACATTCTATATAACAGGTGCAGCAAAACAAATGCCAAAATCTAGTAACCTCGGCAACAAACATATATGAAAGAGCAACGTCCATGGGCATAAAATAAATACAAGGGAATGTCAACAAATATGACCATCATATATCCTCAGGTTCAACTATTCTAAAATGTAGCACTCCAATATGCTACCAAAATTCAAGTACTGCAAACATTATGAGAATTAAAATCTCTATTCTTGAAATCCAATATGGTAAGAGCAAGAATGTAACAGGTGCACTTAAAAAATTCCAGCAGTTCGAACAGATGAGTTCCGACTATTCGTAACATGGAATTCCATTGAAGCACAACATAAAAGGCTTATCAATCAATTCCAATAGTATAACAAGGAATGCTATCAAACAATTCCAACAACATAACAGGGGATGCATTGAAGCACATTCCTTGAAGAGCAATATAAAAGGGACGCATTGAAGCACATTCCAACAGTAAAATGACTCTCACTTCTCGAACGAAAATTTTGCATAAAAGAATAGGGACGGGAAGAACAGATTGCGAACCAAAGTTTCCCACATTGCGAACCAAAGTTTCCACCATTACTCATCTGCATTTCTCCATAAAACTCTAAAAAAAAAAAAAAAAAAAACAAAAAAAAAACTTAACAAAACCTCAGATCCATTTCAATCAACGCATTCCTACAAATCCAACAAAGGCATCCTAAAGACAACCCTAAAGAAACTCAATTCTTGCAAAAAAAGTAAAGAAAACCAAATCGAGCCACATAAAACCAACTAGAGAATATCGAACAACCAGAAAACATTGTTGCATATAGATCTCACCAGAAGAATCGTGGTTTACGAAGGAGAAGATCGGGAAAGAAGATGGCGAGGGAAAGCACTAGAGAGATATCGTAGGGGCACGAGAGGAATTAGAATCTTAACAAACGCCGAATGCAAGAGGAGCCCCGCGTCTGATGTATAGAAGGAAAATAAGAAAGCAATTATCGTTGTTTTAAAAACGCCGGGCTGAACACATTAAACAAACACCAAGGCGGCGTTTTAAAACGCCGCCACATCTAAATAAGCTGCCCAAACTAGCACTGTCTTCTTTTGGCTTAGTATATGTAAATAAATACATATAATCGATGAGTATTATTTTAAATAATTTAGGGTCCGTTTGGGACAACTTATTTGTTGCTGTGGCGTTTGGAAAACACACCTGACCTATTTTGTTAAAGTGCGTTTTGACAGTTTATGCGTTTTCAAAATGCTGAAAACAGTGTTTTCACACCGCACCTATCTAGATGCGGTGACAGAATTTTCGAAAAAAATAAAAATTTATAATAGTTACTGCACCTAGCTTATCAGTAGATTATTTAATAAGCTGCAGTTGCCCAAAATAGAACTTTAATTAACTACAAGTCTATAAAGACTCATAATCAGTTAAAATTATTAATTAAAAAGAGAATAAAATTTATTAAGTTCTATTTAATTTAATATTTTAATATAAATATAATATTTAAATCTCGCCCCAATCTTTAATATCCTGCGACTACATGACTATTAATGTCAAAACGATTCGTTGTTCACAAACAGCTCGTGTCCAGCTTGCTTTGCAAATGAACCAAACAAGAATAAACTTGTATATTCGACATATTAAGGAGCTAAAAATGAATAATAATATTTTGTAATGAATCAACCATACCATAGCAACCCTAAGCTCCCTCAATCCAGGCTAGCACCAAAATGACGCTCTTTAAGGGTGTAAACGAGCCAAATACGAGGTCACTCGGGACTCAACTTGTTAAAAAATGCCACTGTTCGTGTTCAACTCGTTTTAATTTTGGGAAAAAAAATATTCATGTTCGACTTTGTTTGTCTAGTAAGCTGAACACGAGCTGTTCGCGAACAATAAACAATTTTAACAACCTTAATAACGCATGCAATCACTAGGTGTGTAAACAAGCCGAGCATGAATGAGTTTAAGCTCGATTTGTTAAAAAATATAATTGTTTGTGTTCTACACATTTATATATCCAACTAAAAAAAATTATTCACATTTTGCTCGATTGATTGTTCAATCGAACATGAGCTGCTCACGAACAAAGATGTATTTTGACAGCTCTAATCACACAGTCGTAGCATGTTAAATGTCGAACAATATTTTAATATTTTATTTATATTAGCATATTTATTTAAATATGATTTAATATATTTTATTCTATTTTTAATTAATAAATTTAACTGGTTATACTTTTGTGCCATCAAATTATTTAAAAATAATACTCAATAATTATATACATACATACATACATATATACATACATACATACATACATACATACATACATACATATATATATATATATATATATATATATATATATACACACATAAATAAATAAATAAATAAATAAATAAATAAATAAATAAATAAATAAAAATAAATAAATAAATATATATATATATATATAAAATTATTTCCTACAAAACAACCATGAATTAACTAAATTTTATTCGTGTTCCACTAAATTATGGATGTTTCATGAGCGAACAAATGTACGTTTTGACAGCATAGCGCTCATCCGAGAGGGTTTTCCCGCCAGAAAAAAAAAAGGGGAAATTTATGTCTTTAAATCCATCCCCACTCATGCAAAATACCTACTGATCGACTGTGCCTGCAAGCAGTGGAACCAAGCACAACGCCATCACGAGCCTGACAAACCCAAAGATTGCCCTCTGAAACCCGGCTTTGTTCGGGCCATGCCGGATTCTTCCGTCCACGGCCGCCGGAGTCGTGCCAAAGGCCAGGATGTTGCTGTCCGTGCAGAGGCCCTGGAACGCCTCAAGACCCTCCGTAGATCTGGAGGGCGGCGGTCCGCTGCTGGCGTCGGCTTTCAGATCAAAATGGAGGAGCCAATCTACGACACAGTCGAAGAGGACGACTACGATGCCCTTGTTGCCCGCCGACGTGAAGATGTAGGGGGGTTTATCGTCGACGACGATGGCCTCGGATACGCTGACGACGGTCATGAGGTGGATTGGTCGAACCCTAGCTTCGCTTACTCCTCTGACGAGGAATCTTTAGAAGGCCAAGAGGAGAAGCAAATTAAGAAGAAAGCGGCGAAGAAGAAGGAGAACGCGGTTAAGAAAGCACCACCTTCTTCTCTATTGGCTGCGGCCTCGCTGATGGGAAAGCAGCGGCTTTCTTCGATGTTCACTTCTTCGGTCTTTAAGAAGAATGATTGGGCGAAGGGGCCTCCAGTTTCCTCCGATAGTTTGATTGACGATCTTATTGCTGAGTTCGCTCCGGACGAGACCGATCGAGAGAAGAGGCGAAGGGGTTCTGCCACGGGACCACGAAGTTCTGCCTTGCCTTCTATTGTACCGATCAAGTCGGAGATGCAGTCTTATCCTGTTGAAATTGGAGTACCCGAATCGGCTTCCAATGCTGAATTCAGGGCGCAGGTTCAGGATAATGGCAATGAGGATTACGGACAAGATGCTACAATAGACGAGAAGGATGCGTGCATACAATCCGTGGTCGAAGGGGGGGAGACGGCTAAATTAGTTGCGGGTAAGGCAAGCATCAGCGAGGACGTGGAAGCAGAAGCAAGATCGAACGATAAGGGTTTTTCACTGAATGCAAAGATAAAGAAGGAAGACGAAAAAATTGTGGCTAGTGCCACTGCTGGGTGGAAGGCAGTCTGCAGCGAAGAAGGATGTGGTGTAGGGATTAAGGCTGAATCGAATGGAAATGTGGACGAGAAGTCTGAGTTTGAGCTAGATTCTGACGGATCTTTGCCTTTCTATATAATCGATGCTCACGAGGAATCTTATGGTGCCAATATGGGAAATTTATATCTTTTTGGGAAGGTAAAATTATGGAATCCATAACATGAAATCTTGTTTCTGCAAGTTTTTCTCATTCATGTTTTGGTTATTGATAACTAGTCTGCCATCAAAATCATTATATCCTTGAATATAAATTATTTTTCAATCTTTACAAATTATCAATCTTTATTCTAGGAGGAAAATTGTCTTGCCTCTAGTAAATTTTATCCTCTTAGAACTAATTGACAACAGCAATCATCCGATACGCTGCGTTTAAGTTTACATTCTCTAGGTGAATTGCTTTGACTTGTTTCCCCCTGCATATCTATTAGGTTAAAGCAGCTGGTACATATCATAGTTGTTGTGTGGTCGTAAAGAACATGCAGAGATGTTTGTATGTTATCCCTAAGAGCTCTGTGTTTCCTAACGACAAAGTAGCAGACATTGAGAGAAATTTTCCGGATTCTCCTTCAGCTTCTCGTGGAGCTCTCCAAGTAAGTTGGCAAACATGTTCATTCAAATGATACATTTTACTTGAGTTATAATGATGGTAACGATCATGCTTTCTTATTTGCCAGTGGAAGTAATGCTTCTTATTAGTACCTTATTCTTAACTTTCTGCTGTAGAATTATTCTCTGATTTTGACCATGGTAATTGGTCATGTGGGCTGATGAAATATATTTTTTATTTTTTATTTCTGTCCAGGAGATGGCATCCGAATTGAAAAATGAAATAACAGAAAGATTGTTGGATCTTAACGTTTCAGCAATTTCCATGCTGCCTGTTAAGGTTTGCTATCAAGTTTATATATTCCAGTGGATGGCTATTAGTCCTTGAAGTGTTCAGTTATTCTCTTCTTTTGCATTTGGTTTCATAAGCTTATCTACCTTTATAAACTTAAAATTCAGCGTGGTTATGCATTTGAGCGCGGTGACATACCTAGAGGACAATATTATGTCCTTAAGGTCAGATATCCATTCAAGGTATGCCATTTGGATATGCTTTTGAGGTTTCTTTAAATTTGCAGTAGTTTGGCTAAGTTATAATAATTGCATGAATTCCAGGACCCACCTCTCCCAGCAGATCTCAAGGGTGAAAACTTTGTTGCACTACTAGGGATTCAGTGCAGGTAAAGACAACTGGACTTGATGTCAATAAAACTGTGTTTTGTTAAACTTAAGAGTAGCAAAGAAGATTGCTCTAACTCCTGAAATTTTATTTTCTTATATCCTGCGAAGAACAGGACTGGTCAGCATCTTCAAAATACAAAAGTTTTATTCATATTTAAATTGAAGCACGGGAGGTTCAATGCTAACTTTTAACTAAAAATGCACCAGCAAGTTGATCTTATTCCAAAAAATAGCCTAATTACACATCATAAAATTATTTGAAGTGCGAGTTTTCCATGTTTTGGCGCATATAATGTTTTATTTATTCAAATCCCAAATGAGTGTGTCACGAGCTCACAAAACAAAAAATCATTGCAAAACATCTGAGTATCACTCCACGTGGTACAATTTTGAAGCTGGAATATGTTGCCAAATGATCTGATGAAGTTTTTTTTTTTTATGTTGCTTAAGGTTTAATCATTTGTATGTGATTATGTACTTGTCTTTATTTAGGAGATGCATCATTTTCCCTGTAATGCTGCTCATAAACTTAAAATTTTCTATTGAAGGTTGTCGATGACAAAAGGGAATCAGTACTGTGATTCTCTTTTTTATTAAATACCAACACATATGTAAGTCATTTTCCCTAAGCTTTGAACAAGATCTTATTTTTCAGTGCTCTGGAGCTGTTTTTAATTAAAAGGAAAATTAAGGGCCCCTCTTGGTTATCAATTTCAAGGTTTGTCAGCAGCACAGCTTCTGAAAAGGTGTGAATACATTTTTCTTAATTGAAAAACCTGCAGTCATCTATTGCTTCCATATTATAGTTTATGTGACAAGAATTGAGGTTTGTTTGTGAACTAAACTCAAACTTTTATGTTAATTGAATTCAATAACAGGTCAGCTGGTGCAAATTTGAAGTTGTGGTTAATTGCTCCAAGGATATAGCTGGCTGTAGCTCAAATAATTTTATGGAAATTCCTCCAGTAATAGTCGCGGCAATAAACCTAAAGACTATCATCACCGAGAAAAATGCTAATGAAATTGTCTCAGCAGCTGTGGTCTGTTGTCACAAGGCAAAGGTTAGATGTTCACTTTTGAAGTAGTTGTTTATATTTCGGTTGTTCGCCCATATAAATTTGGCCGAAAATGGGACTATTTGATTAAATTTGCTAGAGATTTGTTTCTAGAATATAATACTTGCTCAATTACTGATTTCTGTAAATGTGTAGTTCAGTGACATGCGTACTGCTCTTAATTATCCCATACCACCTCTTAACTTTAAGCATGCATATCAGGTTGATGGCCCAATGATGGCTTCTGAATGGAAAAGAAAGGGAATGCTTAGCCATTTTTCTATCATTCGAAAGCTTGACGGAGATATATTCCCAATCGGTCTTCAAAAAGAGGTTGCTGATAGAAACTCAAAGGCTGGCACAAATATATTGGCATTAGAAAGCAGGTTCTATATCACCGTATCATTTCTCTTAAATGCTCTATTTTCTTTCCTGCGTATCGCAGAAGGCAAATCCTTTGTTTTGTTTTTTTTCTTTTGCATCAACTGCAGTGAAAGAGCCTTGTTAAATCGTTTGATGATTGAACTCCATAAATTGGATTGCGATGTGCTTGTTGGACACAACATTTCTGGTTTTGATCTTGATGTTCTTCTCCATCGAGCACAGGTTTTAATTACAGACTATACTTGTTACTTCACCATTCGCCAACTGTGCAAGTCATTGAAAAAATTAAAGTTTAACCAAACATATCTTAATAATTGCATGTGGAGGTTTGGTGAAGATGTCAGGGTATACGAATAAATTATAAATTCTTTGGAGTTGCATTAGTTTTTATTAGTTGGTGGGAGATGTTTTTTTTTTGCGTTCAGCTTCTGTATTGATGTAAGAATGACTTTATGTTAATGTTGTTATAGATTCTATTCAATAAGAAGGCTTTCTTTTCACCTTCATTGCTTTTCTTTTACTTGAGAAGGGCTTGCCTTCTCAATAATATCCAAAAGTGAATGCAATTGGCTATGAAGCACTTCTTATGCTATTCCGCCCATACAGGCTTGTAAGGTACCTAGCAGCATGTGGTCTAAGTTAGGCCGTCTCAAGCGTTCTGTAATGCCTAAGCTTACTAAAGGGAGCGTGCTTTATGGATCTGGAGCTAGTTCAGGAATCATGTCCTGCATTGCAGGACGACTTTTATGTGATACCTATTTGAGTTCTCGAGATCTCTTGAAGGAGGTAATTCAGATTTATACAAGATTTCATAGTTTGAGCGAGACAATCTTTTTTCTTTTTTTTTTTTAATTTCTTTTCAATTTTATTTACAATTCAAGGTAAGCTATTCATTGACACAACTCGCGAAAACTCAACTTAATAAAGATAGGAAGGAGATTCACCCTCATGATATTCCTGCGATGTTCCAAACATCAGCTGCACTGCTTCAATTGGTACGTGTTTGTGCCTGTGACTGCTGTCACAATGTATATCAGTTGCTTCCTTCATTAAATAATGAGTTTATGTAGTGTTTGCACACTATTATTCAATATTTTTCTTTTAAATAATACTTTTTATTGTCAGTTAATGATGGTACGTCACTTATGGGTGCAGGTTGAATATGGAGAGACTGATGCTTGGTTATCCCTGGAACTTATGTTTTATCTGAGTGTTCTTCCCTTGACAAGGCAGCTAACAAACATCAGTGGCAATCTCTGGGGAAAAACTCTCCAGGTCAGTTGTCTATTATCCTAAACCTTTCTAGTTATACTCATTCTAAGATGCTCATCGGAATTTTCACATTGGATTTCTCAGGGCGCACGAGCACAACGGGTGGAATACTTATTATTGCATGCTTTTCATGCAAAAAAGTACATGGTGCCTGACAAATTTTCTGCTCGAAGAATTGAGTCAACTACAAATAAAAGAAAAATAACAGCTGGTTTGGATGGTGAGGAAGCTGATGACTTAAATTACGCTGCCCTTGATATTGAAAGTCATGTTCATGGAAAAGGGAGAAAAAGCCCTACATACTCTGGTGGGTTAGTTTTGGAACCTAAGAAGGGTTTATATGACAAATACATATTACTTCTGGACTTTAATAGCCTTTACCCTTCTATTATTCAGGTATTGTTTTGCTTTCTAAAATCGATTCAAAATTAGTTTTCTATTAACTAATATTTTAATTGTTTGTTATCTTAAATTTTTCATCAAATTCTAGTAGTTTTTAATGCTTGAGATTTGATTGTGATTTTGTTCACACAGGAGTACAATATTTGCTTTACTACAGTTGAAAGGCCCAGTGATGATATAGTTCCAAATTTACCATCATCCAAGAATGCTGGGATCTTACCTGAGGTGCATTTTTCTTTTGTGGATAACTAGTGATTCTACATAAGTCTTAGTTCATCACATTCGTATTTGGTGTATCTCTTAGTTACTGCTAGCACCCACAAGAATCAATTGTTTTAGTGAGCAAGTGCATTCATAAGACCTTTTTGTAACATCCTAAACTCTCACATATCAAAATATTGTATGCTTTGGCCTAATGTCCTTATGACTTTGCCCCATTAGTGCAACCTTCCTAGGAGTGCTCCTACACGGGCACACCTAACTTTGGAGTTTCTGATGAAATTTCACTATTACACTAAAAGACATCTCAATGTTTAAGAGTTTAATTTTATTCTACATGAGAGATTTCATAATCTCCTTCATTTAAGTAACTAACATCTTGTTGGTTTTCGTAACCCTGAATCATTCACCAGGATAGATTTTTGGAGTTGGCCTTTATAGATTTAAGAGGTGGCTCCTGTCATATAGCGTTCTGTCTTATTTTGGGTTCAAGAGATTGCTTCCATGATGTAGCACTTTGTTTTGTATGACAATTAGTTCACATTTTCAGGCTATTGTAATGCTTTGATATTCTAAACTCTTAGCCATTGAGATATTATCTGTTGTGGTTTAAGGTCAGCCTAATGAGCTAACAATTTTGTCTCTTTATGGTAACTTCCTAGGATATCACCCATCCTAAGAGTACTCCAATGCGAGCACGTTTAGCTTCGAAGTTTTTTATTGAAACTCCAATCATTACATCTAAAGAGATGTTTAAAAGTTCAAATTCATTCTACTTAATTGCTTAAGGGGTTTTACAATCTCCCCCACTTAAGTAATAGACATTCTTGTTAGTTTTCATAACCCAAAATCATTCACCAAGCATATAGAATTCTAGAGGTGACCCTTATAGATTCAAAAAGGTAGCTTGCATAATGTAGCACATTGTCCTATATAGGGATCAAGAGGTGGCTTTAATGGTGTAACATTTTGTTTTATATGATACTTAGTTCCCATATTCCAACTGGTGTAATGCTCTAATATCATTTGTAACAACCCGAACTCTCACTCATCTAGATATTGACTGCTTTGGCCTAATTGTCATGACTCGACCTGATACTTGGAATTAACCAAGGAGGGTACAAACGGTCAAATGTTGGGGATCAATTTTTTTATATTCATTTTCTATAACTAACATTTAACAAATAAAGTGACACTAAATAAATTAAATTAAAACAACACAATTAAAATTATCTTTTTAGTTTGTCCGCGTTTTCTATAAATTCTCTTATATTACTCATCTTTTACTCAATTAATTACACTTGAAAAGTTAGTTTAAAGCAATAGTGAGTTACTTAGATTTTTAATCAAAGTCAATGAATATTCACACTCATAAAATATAATAATACAAGGAAAAAAAAATACTATGCATGTCAATTAGATTTTTTATAAATCAGTATAAACATTTAATAGTTTATGAATTTGATGACTAACAATATTTCATGTTATTTATTGTGTTTTACTATATCAATAATATATTTATATCATTATATATTTGTACAATTGTCATAGGAGTATCGTCTAATAATTATATTCGTTAAAGTTCTTCAATATTAATATCTTTTTCCATTTACGTCGCTTCCATTAAAAAAAAACGGTGATTAAGAGATCACATGTTACCATTTAATTAAAAAAACTTGCTTCATTCAAGAGAAAATGGGCAATTATAATTTTTAAACTCAGCTGATAATGAAATGAAATCAAAGATTTAAGAATTTCAGTAAGATTTTGGAATGAAATAAAATTACTGAGTGAATTGTTAGTACCATTAATGGGTGTAAACGAGTCGAACACGAACGAGCTCATGATCGTTTATCACGTTCATGTTCATGTTTGGCTCTTTTATATTGCGAACAAAAAAAAAGTGTTTGTGTTTGACGCGTTTTCTTAGAGAGCCGAACATGAGTTGTTCGTGAACTACGAGTCATTTTGACAACCCTAGTCACACAGCTTTAGAATGTTAATGGTTTGGGCGAGATTTAAATCTTTATTATTTATAGTAAAACATCATTTAAATATAATTTAATATTTTATATTCTATTTTTTAATTAATAATTTTAATTGATTGTAAATCGTTGAGTCAATTTAATTTTTTTAAAATATTACTCATCAATTATATTTTTTAGGAGAAATCATGTAGCTACCTTGTTATAAAAGCTTTTTGCTGTTCAAAATAGCGCTTAGGTTTTGGCATTCTATTTTGTTCCTAAGAACACAATCACATGGAGTTTAGTAAATTTATCAGAGCATTAAAATCTGCAATCTGAGAAGATTTTTATATTTGGAGGTGTGAGTTGGCAAGGTGGAGCATGACGTGAAATTCTATAACTCTTCTGATGCTGCGTTTTCTTGCTTGATACAAAAAATAGCATGTCTTTTTCAAATGAAGACGCTAAAAGTAATTTTCTAGAAATTATGTTTATTATTATTCATCACCTATTCAAATTGTTTCAAATGGCTTTTGTAAGCGTAATTGAATGAGATCCAAAGTTGTAAGTTTGCTATTTTTGGAAACAATTGATTTTTCATAGCATCTAATGCTTAATAAATTTTCTTTGCACTTCAAATGTTTTTGTTCAACTCATTTATTTTGACTTTGTAGCTGTTGAGAAACCTGGTTGAAAGGAGAAGAACAGTAAAGAAATTGCTAAAGAATGCTTCTGGTGTCAAAGTACAACAACTTGATATCCAACAGCAAGCGTTGAAGCTAACTGCTAACAGGTCAATACTTCTTTTCAAGCCCACAACAACAGGAACAACAAGCATTTATCTCACTAAGTGGAGTCGGCTACATGAATTCTTCTTTTCAAGCCTGTTCGGTTTTTATGCTGCTTTCTTATAACCATGTCATTTTTGCAGTATGTATGGTTGTTTGGGCTTTTCCAATTCAAGATTTTACGCAAAACCAATTGCAGAGCTCATAACTTCACAAGTAAGTTGTCTCATTGCTTTCCATATGTATATATATGCTTGTCCACATAGGTATCCCGGAAACTATCTCTATTGATCTGAATTTAACATGTTCGCGTAATTTGAATGTTTTCCGATTTTGTTGGGCATGTGGCCAGTAGAGGTGTGCTTTTCTTAAGTTGACTTATAATAATTTATAGCACCTACATGTAGACATTCGGTAGCATATTCAAAATTCTGCATTGGATATAAAGAGAAAAATTACATCTTTTAAAAATAACTGATGATGTGACCTATCTCTTCAAATTCTGTTATTCAAGTAATAAATGAAATTGCCCATTGCCATACTTATGTGATTCAATATTAATATCTGATGAATGGAAGTCAAAGATGAATCCTTCCTGTCTTTCACATAATCTGTATTTCCATTGCAGGGAAGAGAGATTTTGCAGAGCACCGTGGATCTGGTCCAGAACAACCTGAACCTAGAGGTACTAATTTTGCTACTATACGTTTGAACGGTTTCTAACTTTCAGATAGTATTATGAAGACTCAACAACTCAAAAGAGTACAATTAGTGTGTATACTTTATTCTATTAATCTATGTTCTCAATGCTTTTCATATTTCCTAAAACGAAACATAAGAATTTTAAGAAAGAAACTTGTATGATTCACACTTTTTTCTATAATCGAAGTCGGTGATGCGGTAACCTATCCTTTTAGGTGCTGTTTGGGTTGAAGGGTCAGAGTTTACTTCATTTCAAATGCACGAGTTTTGAGTTTCTTAGTGTTTGATTGGAAGTGAAGTTATTTATTTATTTATTTTATTTTTTTTTTGAGTTTGGAACATCATAATTAATTTTTAGCCTATTTTGATTTTGCAAACTTTCACGACCTAGCTTGAGAATTTAGAATTAACTAAGGTGAGAGTGGGCAGTTGTACAATGGATGAAAATATTTTTAAACGTTAACATTAGTCCATAATATTATTCATATTAAGAACATTCACCAGTCCACAATACAAAAAATAACTTTTAACAAATCACATAAGATCTTCTAGTGATACAATAAAAATTAACTGTTCAAATAAAATGACACAACATAAAAGTAGACTGTCTGCTATCTATCACAAATAGTGTCTCTCCTTTGGTAAATAAACTCTCTTTTTACCAGATTTATCAATCTAATAGATCTTTTATTAAAGAAAAGCTAAATAACAATTTACATTTAAATAACTTGGTGAATAATTGCCACTTTATTATGCATTAATTTTTTGTGCAAATTTCTAACATGAATGCTTAAAGGAATATGATTATACGAAATAAAGTTTGCCTTTTCCATTCTTATAAAATTATATTTAGTCATCAATTATATTTTTATTTTTTCATTTTTAGAAGCCACATAAGGAGCATCGTCTAATTTTTTTCATTTTGTACCATAAAATCACAACCATTTCCATTTTTTATTTCATTTTATATCATAATGGTAAAATCATAAATCGATAAAGGCTCTTATTAGGTACCTTTAAGAAATTGAATATAACAAATGTATGAATTATTAAAATTGTGAAATATATTGAAATCATTGCTTGTAAAATTTCCATGAATTTTTGGATGGATTATGTTTTTGATGTGATTAATTTAATCATATTTCATGACTCATTGTTAATTCCTCGTATTCTCCTCTCTTTTCACCTCTTCTTTATGATTCTACATGTACAATTTGTTTCTAAAGGTATTCCTAATGATGAGTATAAATTCCAGTGGCTCGTGTATTCGTGCAATATGCATATTTGCGATGATACATGGATTATTTTGTAGGTACAATATGTTTAGATTTGCTTTGCGAATATCAAAAGTTTGATTCATTTGAATCAATTTTTTTCAAATCGGGCATATTGATGTAATACAATAGCTAGATCTCTATTTGACGTTTGAGCGTTGGAATTAACTGGTTAGTTTGTATTACATGATTTATTTCTTATTTGCTAATAATAGTAATTGTTTGTAGGGGTTTCGGCTGGTGGAAACTTGGATTATTTGCTGGAGTCAATTCAATATTAGAATATCACATTTCTCTAATTTTCTTTGACCATGTACAATTGATCCAAAAGTAATCCCATTTATAGATTTTACGATGTAAATTAATTTCAATTTAGTCCCCTAATTATACAAAATTGATCTCAGTTTAGTCTTGGAGACATTATTTTGTATCACTTTTATGGGTCTAAATCGAAAACAAAAAATATTTGTGGATAAACCGGGCATATAATATACAGGGGACTATGTTAGAGTTTAACCCATTAATTATCATTTAGGTTTCAATTCTGGTATCACTTATTTACATTAGTAGTTCGCAAATTTGTGATATTTGATTTGACCATCCATTTTGCAATGAATCATAGTGTACATCTTATTAATTACTTTAGCAAATTCTAGTTCTAACTACTTTTGCATTATTGACTACTATATTTATACATCATATTAGTTACATGGAGAAGTTATATGCATCAACAATTTATGTGTTCAGTTTTTTTGTTGATTTGCAGGTGATTTATGGAGATACAGATTCTATCATGATCTATAGTGGGTTGGATGACATTTCTAAAGCTAAAGCAATTGCGGCCAAAGTCATTCAAGAGGTGAGGTTTTTTTTATTCCTTAAATTCATGATGCACAATTTTTTTTCTGAATAATTGTGATACAAGTCACAACAAGGTCCTCAGTTTCTCGCATTTTATAGATTAAATGCTGAAATGTCTAATTTGTTTAAATGATGGAATTGAATTTGCATTCCTGCACAGGTTAACAAGAAATATCGTTGTCTGGAGATTGACCTTGACGGCTTATACAAGAGAATGCTTCTTCTTAAGAAGAAGAAATATGCTGCTGTTAAAGTACAATTCAAGGACGGAATAGCCTATGAGGTTGAATTGCTAATATTATCCTTTCTCAATTATGGAACTTTCAATATTGCGAACAAAGCGATTTTTGCTGCATGTTTCAGGTTATTGAACGCAAGGGTCTTGATATGGTTCGGCGTGATTGGAGTCTGTTATCAAAAGAAATAGGTGATTTCTGTCTCAATCAGATATTATCTGGAGGGTAGGAACTTGCTAAAAAACCATACTTTTCCTTATTTAACTTAGCATCTCTCTGGCACATTTGTTGCATTTTTCATGTGAGATTTATGAATTCTACATTTTAGATGGTCATTGTGACTATAATACTAGCACATTGAGAATATTTAACAACCTTTATGAACATCGAGTCTTATTTTTACAGAACTTGTGATGATGTTGTCGAGTCAATTCATGGTTATCTGATGAAGGTGAAATATACCAGTGACTTTTATTCTATCCAATCGAGTATTGACTTCTTCGTTCTTATCTGAGAAAACTAGTCACAAGCTCCTATTCAATTAACCTCTTTTTGTACTACATTTACTTATCTGTAGCATTTTGTATAAAGGTGCAAGAAGAAATAAGGAAGGGAGAGGTTGCACTTGAAAAGTTCGTTATCACAAAGAGCTTAACGAAACCACCTGAAGATTATCCAGATGCTAAAAACCAACCTCATGTGCAGGTTAGGCATTTTAATTCTGGGATTTCTAATTGGTTTAGGTTTTAGTATTTTTATTTATTCTCCCTTTTATCTTATGTAGGTGGCTCTAAGATTGAAGAAAAATGGCTACTCCTGTTGTTCGGCTGGTGACACAATCCCTTATGTTATTTGCTGTCAGCAGGTATTGCCATTCCTAGGACTGTTTGACTGAAAGTAGATTTTAACTTGGTGAATTTTAATAAAACCTGTAAATCTTATATTGTTTATATCCTAAAAATTGTCCGGTGTGATGGATGGTGAATTTAGTTAAGTTCACATAACTTATTTGATTGCTTATTCTAGAATTTAAGGATTCATATGCATACTTCTCTTTATATTTATTTTGTTTAAATCAATCTTAACTAGATTAATTCATTAATACTTAAATCTGATTAAGTGTTGCAACTAATATTAATTTAGTGCTTTATTAAGATAATTAATTATAACTTGTATTTTGATAAATTAATTAAAAATAAATATAAAATTAATCAATACAATAATTTTTTAATTAACCATTAAAAGTATCAAAATTAAATTAATTTCTTGATAAACATGCATGCACACATACCCGTATATATTAATTTGTGTGATCAGATATTAATATTTTAATTAATAAAACATTTAATCAGTTCTTTTTTTATTACATTAGAATCAGTAGATTATTTAGTTAATCATTAGTTAATTGTTTATAAAACTACTCATTAATTAGTACAAAGATATTTTAATTAATAAACATTTAATCAGTTCTATTTTTAATTACATTATAATCAGTTTAGATTAATATCTTAGTTAATCATTAATTAATCAGTTCAACTTGATTTACAGTTGTTTGGGAAAACCTTTTTCTCACGTGACCAAACTCATCTATTGACTAAACGTAGGGTTTTGTTTGAGTCTGGTGATGGAAATGAAGATTGAAATTAAACTGAATTTAAGCTTGACTGTTATTGAACCAAACATCTTAGCCTTTGTCATTCCATTGCTAGTTATGTGGCTGATGTTTTTTTTATTTTTTATTTTTAGTTGAAAAAATGAACTTGACGGGCTGTGTAGAATGAGTACTATTCGATGGATTAGAGTTGATGAACCCCACTGGGGGTTTTGTAATTTTTCTGAGTACCAAATTAGAACCTTGATGTGGCCTTTTGATGATTAGTTTGATTGTGTAGTTTATAATTGTTATTTTTATTAGGACGTCTCTTCTGGTTCCTCCAGTGGAATAGCACAAAGAGCCAGGCATCCCGAGGAACTGACAAGAGACAATGGTGAATGGATGATCGACATTGACTATTACTTGTCACAACAGGTTTCTAATTACATTGGTATTCCAGAATAATCACACGTTTCCAAGTAGAGAGTTTTCAGTTGATAGTTTAAAATTTTCTGCAGATTCATCCTGTAGTCTCACGTTTATGCGCTTCCATTCAAGGCACCAGCCCAGCAAGACTAGCTGATTGTCTTGGGCTTGATTCGTCAAAGGTAATGCACAGCTTGTGCAATTTTTAGCATCTCAAGTTATTGTTAATTGACATGATTTGGTAACATTCTTTAGTTCCAACACAAGTCATCGGATGTTGGCAGTAAGGATTCTTCAAACGAAATTCTGTCTGTAATAAATGATGACGAGAGGTGAATATTTTGTCTAACCTTATGTTTATCAGCTCTTATTCAGCATATATTTTGTTTGAATAATCAACTCCTTCCAGATATCATGGCTGCAAGCCACTCCGGTTATCATGCCCAAGCTGCTCTAGTTCGTTTGACTGCCCTCCTGTATCAAGCTTCTTTTCTTCCAGGAGCAATGAAAGCACATCTGATTCGCAGGCTGAATTGAAATCAGATGTAAACTTTTGGCACAGAATGCGATGCTCGAGATGCCCTGATGATGTTGATGGTTGCAAAATAACACCAGCAATGATAGCTAATCAGGTGAACATCTTTTTACTAATCATTTTCACAACAGTGTTTGCCACTACACTAATCCACTCTGTTTCAGGTGAAGAGGCAGGCAGATTATTTCATCTCCTTGTACTATAAAGGCCTGATGACGGTGAGAGCTAAATTATCATCATTCCGTTGTCTAACCTTAAGAACTATGATGGAACTTTTCTTTTACTTGGTTCTTTGATTAGTGTGATGATGAGATGTGTAAATACACTACACGAGGCTTGAACCTTAGAGTGATGGGTGAATCTGAAAGAGGAACTGTCTGTCCAAATTATCCTCGCTGCAACGGTCGACTCGTGAGACAGTACAATGAGGCAGACTTGTATAGGCAACTTTCTTACTTTTGCTATGTTCTGGATGCTGCAAGGTGCATTGAGAAGGTAATATTTCTATTACTAGCATATTCCATGGCTTCTCTCTTGCTGTTGTGATGGTATATGAACTCTCTATTAATTGCTTTTATTAAAATCAACTGCAGCTGGATAAAAAGTTCATTGCAGAGTTTGAGAAGGATTTTCCAATCATCGTCCATTCTGCGGTTGATCTTGGACTACCGGTGATACAGAAAACCCGAGATCGATGTGCCTATGGTTGGGTGCACCTGAAGGATTTAATCGTCTCTGTCTGACTCGGCATGCATTTGGCCCTTTTTCATGCCTGTAAACTATTTAATTTTATTATCAATAAGTCACTAAATGAGTCTGCAGCAGAAAGTTGATTCAATATATATATGATTTAATATATGAGATGTTATGTGCATATACAATATAGGCTCTATGTGACTTAAAATACTGTCTTCTACAATAATTCTAATTAAAAAAAAATTGAGATTATTAAAATTTTAGGATTAAAATGGAAGCCATTTTCAAGATCATCACTTATCTTCCTGCATAGCCTTTTGAGGTGGTTTTAAAATAGATCTGCGTGTGCCCGTCATATTAGTAGGGTCTTATGTTTAAGGATTGTTCTAGGCAATTGCGACACTTCTGAATAGAGTTACTCGTGCCACTCAAATTTGATTGTCTGATCATTAATTAATTTTTAGTTAGGTTGTTATCTAGCCCGCTTGGATGTTAGATGCTCCTTGATCTTATACGGGGTGTAAGTCCTTTTTGATGTGGTTTTGGTCTGTAGTTGAAACCATCTTTCTTTTTTTCGGAGGCATCTTTGTCGCTTTATCAATGAGTGTATATCCCATTCATGTGAATTTCACCTTTATATGATCATAGGGCTTTATAGGTTCCTTCTCTTTGGCTTTAGGGCTGCCCTGGTCTCTTGGATGTGGTTGCTGACAATGGATGTTTGATTAAGTTGGGTCAACTATTTTCATGAGTTGGTAGATCTAGGGTCTGAATAACTTATGATAACATAATCATGAAGTCTTGACCTGAATATCTCCATTTGATAAGATCTTTTTATATTTTATTCATAAACACTTTCGAGTCTAATCTTCTTTTGACACATCATTGATGACATCTAGTAGCCTCCATTTTAATGGTAAGTTGCTGTCCGTTTAGATTATGATGATTATACCTGATGACATGTTTTCCCCATAGGCCTTGTTTTTCGATTAGTCGCCGTCTACTTGGGAGGTGAGGGACTCACCCTCAACGTTTTTGTCTTGGTATGGGCTTTGAAGCATCAAGATGTTCTCAGTTGAGGTAACCATATCCTTTGATATATAATTTTTTACTAGTTATCACAAAATTTGTAAGCATGGTTACTTCATTGAAAGTTTTATTGGGTATTCTCAAAGATGTAATTAATTAAACAAACACGTTTTTTTTAGAGTTGGTCTTAACCCCATGACAAAATATAAAATTTTGGTTCTCTCGTTGTGAGTTACTTATGTAAGGTTATATTTTTGTGGATACATGTTTCAAGATATTTTGATTTGATCTTGTTTTGGGCATATTTTTGACCCGTCACACAAAGTTTACCTTATATAAGTTCTCCATATTCTTTTTAATTTGTTTGTCTAGATATTGTCATTTGTTCCTTCTTCTTCTCCGAATCATTTTGACGATCCAAGAAAGGTTATATGAGAAGAGAATTATATGATAATAAATAGATAAGTTGTCGACTACGAGTAATAAAAAGAATAAAGAATAAATGTGATGACAAGACTACATATATTGAACAGTGTGGAGCAGCTACACAAAATAACAACTATTTGAGATTTCATTTTATGTTTCACATTTGTGATAAGTGGCAAGAAAGTGAGTACACATGATAGTTGAATATTTAAATTTACTGCCCGACGACATGAATATAAATTTCTAGTGCCTCCACTAGTTCATTACATTCAAGTTTGTTTACGAAGCATTTGATTCAAGAATATGTAGTAATGGTGTTGTTATTCAGGAAAATACTATCTTGTCGATTCAAGATATTCATTATAACGAGGTTTCTTAAGGATCATCTACTACATGAGGAACTACCTTTTTTATTTTGAACGAAGCAACTAAGTCATTAGAGGGAGGAATGAATTGTTCATTAAAATACACTCGTCATTATGGAGTGTCAATTAGAGAGCATTTGCTTCAAAAAATAAGTGGTTTATACTCTGAGATATGCTAATGCATTCCTTCAAAAAATAAGTAAAGATAGTTGTTGCAATGACATCGCAACATAATTTATATGAAGACATTCATCTCGATATGATATTGATTTCAGGGTCTTAGATGAAGATCCAACAAGCATACCTACGGAAACATTCAAACATTTAGTCAGACAATCATCGTCTGATGAAAAATTGCCCAATGAAGACTGTAGTATGAATAATTTCAACACATCAGAAGGAGAGGATGTTTAGGAGATGATCAAGTTAAGAGAAGATGTTACAGATATTTTGGTGAGCTCATATAGTGTTCTGTATTGTTTTTTTTTTTTGTAGATGTTTCCTATTTCAAAAGTATTGAAGATTTTCAAATTTTGACTTTCTATATTTATGTAGTGTTTTGTATTGAAAATTTTTTGATGTCTACTTTTTATATATATTTTTCATTACAAAACTAAATAGTTTTTTTATAGCATATTAATTCTATTTTGCTAATTAAAGACATAATGTGTTGCAATCACATGAAAAATGAGTTTAAGATCATCAAGTATTTGAAGAGATATGTACTGTCACTGTGGATAAAACACTTATAAGAGGAGATTTTATTGATGTCCCGGAAATAAAGCACGCGAAGATTACATATATTTTCATTGCACTGATTATGTGATAAGAGATGCTGCTGTGGACAAAACATTAATTCGAATACTTGACCGTTTGAACTTGAAGGTGAATGCCATTATATGCTTGCTTGTTATTTTGTGGTTATTATTATTATTTTTAATGCATAAAATGACTGTTCAAAATTGATGTATTGGAAAAATTTGAACTTTTGTTTTGTTTTTTGTATTGCTAGGCCTGTTTTTATTATTTATTATAATTATTTTTAAAATTGCAATTATTCAGATAAATTATGTATATAGAGTAAAAACAATATTTTTTATGAGAAACAACTATTACACTAACATATTACCAACAATCACCGGCTAGTTTAAATGGAGCTTTCGGCCACTACCGGTGGACAAATTAATGACAAATTTAAAATATACGAAATGCTCGCTGCAACTTGCTGGCTAAGCCATTCGGGCGCCACGTTGAACTGCCTCCATTTTCAAGCCTGCCAAAAACCTCTGCACAACAGTCCGTAAGATCGAGGCGAACATCGAACGAGAGAGAGAGAGAGAGAGAGAGAGAGGGAGAGTGAGAGCGAGGGGGTGAAGACTGAAGAGCTCATTCCTTAGTCCGCGGTGGTGATGACAGACTCGACGGTGCGCTTCGGCTTGCTATGCAGCATGTTCGAGGCTATGGTGCGGGACCGATCGGCGGCGAAGAAGCGGAAGCGATTCCGGACGTTTTTGGATCTGGTCTACACCGGCCGCGAGTTCTTCAGCGCCATCCGCCTCATTCTCCCTTCCCTGGATCGCGAGCGCGGTACTTACGGCCTCAAGGAATCCGCACTTGCCGCCGCACTCGTGGATGCGCTCGGCATCTCCAAGG
Source organism: Phalaenopsis aphrodite (assembly GCA_003013225.1). Taxonomy (NCBI): domain Eukaryota; kingdom Viridiplantae; phylum Streptophyta; class Magnoliopsida; order Asparagales; family Orchidaceae; genus Phalaenopsis; species Phalaenopsis aphrodite. The sequence continues at coordinate 1,158,284 of NEWO01000027.1, forward strand.
ACTCCGAGGATGCCCTTCGTCTCATCAACTGGCGTAAGGGCGGGGCGCGAACCGGAGCAAACGCTGGAAATTTTGCACTCGTTGCTGCTGATGTAACCTTCTATGATCTATCCTCTGCTCCCGGCATATGATTTTTTTAGGAGATTGTTTCTTTAACTTGTCTTGATCTCTGTTGTCAGATTTTGCAACGGAGGCAGGGATTGGCTTCCGGCGGGCTTACGATCAGAGAGGTGAACGACGCACTTGATCAACTTTCCTTGAGGGAGGGAAGGTAACGAGTTTGTTTTCAATTATGTAATATGGCGGTTTGGTTGGCTATAAATCTTATATTTATGCTATCTTTAACTTGTTTGGTTCTTTCATTTTGACTTTCTCTGCGTGTTTAAACTTCTTGCGGATTAGTATGCTCTTGAGTTTGACAATTTGACCAACTAGCGCACCTCCCTCTTAGTAGATGATCTCCTAAGCTGTTGGGAGCTAAACTGCCTACCATGTTACTTCCAGCTTGTCTGGGCCGGATGCTTGATTTCTCCGGGAGATGACGATGAACAATGGGATCGTACACTAAAGACATAGTTACTTGCGTTTAGACACTTGTTTTAGATTAGATTTTAAGAAAGTTATTTTATTTTAGAAAATTGAAATATCTAGCTGGATTGGAATGTGGAGCGGCTCGTTCATCATCAAAGCGGTGGTCTTCCTTGAAGCTTATCGAATAAAAAGAAGGATGGCTCTAAGCTGTTTAAAATGCAGCTCAATTTTATTTAATGTTATCATAAAAAAAGGAGATTTCTGCTCTGCTTTATTTTTTTCTTAAAGACTAGTTCTGTGGTTTTGTTATTATGAGAACTTTTACTTGACTTGAAAGAATTTTATGTGGCAGTTAGCTCTATTTGTTTAATAGAATTATAAAGTTTGTTTTGTGTATCTGATTAAAAAAATTTAAAATGCTAATTCTTGCCATCTCTTCATAAATTAAAATTGCAACAACTCATTTCTAGCATTGTAATTTTTTTTTAAAGTGAGTTTTTGATGAAGGGAAATTGATGCGGGCAATAAAATTTCCTATCCCTTCTTGAGGGATGATTTGAGCTGTACATGTAATAAGATTTTTGGAGTGCTAAGTCAATTAATTCTGCTGATCCTGAGAAGTAGGAATAGATTTACACATGGCCTCGTTAAGCTTGCTTGGCTCGGAGCATTTAGAGAACTTTGTCCCTCCATGGCTTGGAAGGATACATCCAACTTAGCAACTTGAAGAACATATTGTAGCAATATGCATCAGCCCTATAGCCTGAATATAATGTTTGTTTAGCTTAGGAAAACTTCAGTATAACTCAAATGAAGAACTTAAAAAAATATCATTAAAAGCTAAAACAACGAATACTAGGAGTGGTCATATGATATCTTCTTCAACATAATTAAAAATCTCATGAAACACCTGGAAGAAACACACACTATGCATAGAAGTATATTATTGATATAGGCAAAAAAACTATCACAGCAGGCCACATAAGACCATGAGATCAAAATAAGAAAATAATAAAGCTATGACACATCTAGAATTCCACAATAAGATTCATCTTCCAAAATCCTTGCAAAAAAGAAGAATTTACATGCTGTTTTTTTAGCATAGGTAATAGCCAACATGAGCAGGATTCTTATAAAACCATAAAGAGAGTTTCCTGTTCTGTCAATGAGACATTTTGAATATATCTATAAATACAATAGAATCTAGGACACAAGGCCCACTTTTCCTCTCAAACTCAAGCATAGTTGTAGAAAGAAGATCTACTCCTAAACTCATCCTTTTATCTTTTCCTCATTTCCACCCATCCTCTCATTATCTCTCCTTGAAATTGTCGGGACCGCCAGTCTCCCCCTTCTACTTTTCCCATAAGTTTGATCCTCAACAGTTTTATTTTTAGCTCAAAATAATAAATTCTATATATTTTTTAAAAGTTTTTTGGTTGAAGTTTTAGGTTTAGAGGGGATTATAAACTACATCTTAGTTATGATTGAAATTTAGGAATATTGTGACCAAGAATACAAGTTTCTATTCATGTTCCAAGGTTTTTATTGAATCTATTGTTTCTAGGAAAGATATATTCTGAAGTTCTAAAGGTTTTAGTCAGGTTGATACAGGAAGCTAGCGTCTCAGCGAGAGCCACTGTCTCAACAGTTGCTTCAACTCAGGTGAAGATAAATTTTCCTACCGTGGATCTGAAGTTTGATGGACCGACCACATATATGAGTTTGTCGCGTTGTATTGAGGTTGCTCTAATAGGGAAGAAATTAGAGAGATATCTAACGAGAGTTAAGACTGAGCTAGAGGGTGATGGTGCTGAAGGGGATGAGTGGGGAGGACCAGACACACCTTACTTTACACCCGACTTCTCAACTCGATAGTTCTATTAATTGCCTCATCAATAGATGTCATTCAAAAGATGAAGAACATCTGAGTAAAGCTGAAGAGGACCTATGGAAGGATTGAAAATCACATGAGAGTGTTCCAGATTCAGCGTGACTTAGAGACAGTCATATAGGGTGATAGATCGATTCAAGAATACTTCATAGAAATGGAGCGACTGTGGCAAGATCTTGATAATTTCTCACCTATGTCGAGTTGTGGTGATTCAGGGTGCAAAAAAGGGGGCTCTTTGCATAGATGAGGACCATGCAATTTCTAGCTCATCTGAACCTGGTATTTGATAAGAGGAGAGTGACCCTCCTAGCCTAGTCAATGATTCATTCAATGGATGAGGCCATCGTCATGATGATACAAGAGGAGAGTCATGTGATTTTACACTCTGAGCTGAGTGGACGTCTAGGTACACAATCAACTTTGGCTGCCTCGAGCTCAGGTATGACAGGTGTCCAGTAGACCCGTAGGTGCTTCAATTGTGGAGAAGTGGGACACCTGAGCACGACTTGTCCAAAGCCATCCAAGGAGAGATATGGGTGCATGTGGGCAGTCTAGTGGTTATAGTCGTAATCGTGGGGGCCAAAGCGGTGGAAGAGGGGGATCACTAGACAAATATGGTTGCGGAGAACGAGGGAGAGACATGGGTGGTCTTTACTGATGAGGATCATGAGTTCATAGAGATGTTGAAGAGTAAGCAGAGAGCGATAGGTGATGTGATTGAGGTTGCATCCAATTTATTGTCATCCAAAGGGAACATTGCATTTATGCTTACTCAGCCAAAGGTACTAATGATACACATGCTCTTGCCACTATACCCACCACAAGATCACCAGAATGGATAGTAGATTCTGGTGCTTCTAAACATATGACAGGTGTTGCTTGTGAGTTCTCTTCATATACTCACCTAACATGTCCAGAGAACATTCAGACCGCTGATGATACAACATAACTTATGGTTGGTAAGGGTACAATGAGGTATACCAACTCTATGACTATGCTTGATATTTTGCATGCTCCTTCATTTTCAGTGATTCTTTTATCTATTAGTGACATTATATTCCAACTAAAATGTGTTATTTCATTTGAAATGTTTGAGGTCATCTTTCAAGAGAGGGGGACTGGCCAAAGACTTGGACTGACATTTAGTAAAATGGACTTTGATACTTGGATAGAAAGGGGAGGGACTTAGCCTTGACATCCATGATAGAGAATGCTAGCGTAGGATCTGGAAGGAGTGTAGATGATGTGTTGTTGCTATATCACAAACACATGAAACACTCTTCGTTTAATCTATTGAGTCGTTTGTATCCGTCTTTGCATAAAAATACAAATTAATAAAAATTTATGTGTGATGTCTGTGAATTTGGTAAGCATATCAGGAGCTCTTATGTTTGTTATAGTAATGGAAGTTCTTGTATTTTTTAATTGTGCCCTCAGATGTTGGGGACTTTGTTGTACAACTTCGATGAATGACTACAAATATTGTGACTTTCATTTATTATTTTTCTTGTGTTCCTTGGTTATATCTGATGAGAAACAAATGTGATGTGCTTGCTTGTTTTAAAGACTTTCACAGAGCAATTCAGACTCAATATAGTGCACTAGTGAATGTATTGATGTCTGATAATGATATGAAGTATATCAATAAGACGTTTGGGGAGTAACTGTTAGCCCAAGTGATACAATTTTAAATCACATGTCAATGGAGTAGCCGAGAAGAAGAATAGACATTTTCTAGAGGTAGCTCGAAACATGATTACCTCGATGATTGTCCCAAAGCACTTTTCAAATTCACTCAATCGATCAACATATTGCTCTCACGAGTGTTGGTGTGACAATTTTTTTGGGAACTATTTAAAGGAGATAATAGTGAGATCCTCTCACTGAAGATATGTGGTTGTGTTTGTTCTGTGAATGATAATAAACCTTCGATATGGAAGCTGGATCCTAGAGCTGTGAAACATTTTTTTGTTGGTTATTCTACCACTCGAAAGTGGTATGTTTATTAAAGCCCAGTAGAGAGGAAACTGTTTGTGAGTATAGTTGTGACTTTTAGAGAATTCGAACCATACTACGCTTTGGTGGTGACCTCACCCTTTGGTGACTTGCGAGATACTGGAGGTATAAGGCGTGAGCGAGAGAGTTGTGATGGTGAGAGATTGGTACTTGTAGGAATGATGCTTTGTCCCATTGTGCGGGAAGTATCGATTGAGGAAGAACTGAAAATGAGGAAAATGAGGAAAATGAGTATGAATGTGATGAGATTCAAACTCAAGGGGAGCTGAGGGTATATACGAGGAGATAGAATGAGAAAACGTGCCTGTCGTGTCATTCGTGTTAACAAGTCCCTTGTCCTGGTCTACCCCCACTTCTGAGACACCTACAACATCCACCTTGGAGTTCGATTACACAAGTGATATGATTCCTCTCCCTTCTCCTCTCACTCCCATGACTTTAACGGGGACATTTTGCAGCAATGCGGGTCATCCCCTTTATCGTTATTCTTCTGATCGTTTTGGTTTCTCTCATGATATTGCTCAGTTTGTCTCATACTCTAGCACATTACCTTTACACAGAGCATTTATTGCAGCTTTGGACATTGTCCTTATATCTAAGTGTTGTCAGATAGCTATGGAGGATATAAAGTGAATACATGCCATGCTGGAGAAACTTGAGGCTCTCGGTAAGACAAGATATAGGAGCTCGCTTTGCTACCATTAGAGAAAAAGACAGTCGAGTGCAAACTGGTCGTCACATTGAAACATAGCTCAGAAGAAAAGATTGGTTGCTACAAAACACGATTGGTGGCGAAATGGTATAGTTGGACGTATTATGTATCAGTAACAAAGATGAGCACAATTAGGACACTCGTCTCTCTGGCAGTGAATGTGGATGTAGGTTACATTAATTGAATGTGAAAAATGTGTTTCTTTATGGGAATCTGCTAGAGGATGTGTACATGGAAATACCTTCAGGCTTCGACACAAACCAAACAGTGGGCAAGGTATATAAACTAAGGAAGTCATTGTAAGGTTTGAAACAATTACCTCGAGCTTGGTTTGATAGGTTCAAGAAAGCAATGATAGACATGAGCTATCAACAAATCAATGCCAACCACACGTTATTCTTTCAACAATGTGGTGGTTACATTGCTATTATTGTTGTGCATGTTTATGATATGATTGTTGTTAGTAATGATGAGAGAGAGATTGCACAGCTGAAGACAAATTTGGGCAAACAATTTGATGTGAAGGATCCAAGATAACTTAAAAAATTTCTCGGGATTGAGGTAGCTCATAGAGCAGAGGAGATTGTTATATCTCAAAGGAAGTATGTGCTAGACTTGCTCACAGAGACATATGTTGGGATGCAAGTCTGCAGTTTCACCAATTGATCAAAAGGGAAAGCCGAGCGCAGAGGCAAGAGAGCTAGTTGTACCTGAAGTTGGTAGACCGTTTCATCTTTTTGAGTCACACGTGTCCTGACATATCATTTGTAGTAAGCGAAGCGTGGTGAGTCGTTACATGCATTATTCGAGGAAGGGCCACTGCATTTTGAGGCACTTGAAGAGTGCACAGGGAAAGTGTTTATCTTAAGAAAAAAATGGGCATTTAGGCATTGAGGGCTACCGTGACTCTGATTGGGTTAGTTGTGCTGATGATAAGAGGTCAACATCAGAATATTGCATGTTTGTAGGGGGAAATTTGGTCCTTTGGAAGAGCAAGAAGCAGTCGGTAGTTGTGAGGTTGGCGACAGAGTATAGTACAGGACCATGACCTTAGGAGTTACCGAGATGTTATGGTTAAGTGCTCTATTGGTAGAGCTCAAGGTGGGCCGAGAATTTGTGGTGCGACAACAAGTCAGCAACGAACATTGCTAACAACTCGATGCAGCATGACAAAACTAAACATGTGGAGATTGATAGGTTCTTCATCAAGGAGAAGCTGAATAGTGGATTACTGGAGTTGTCACATAAGCTATTAGAGAACAAGCAGTTAACTGCCGCACCAAGGGACTTAGCTCATTTGATCTATCTAGATTGTGTGACAAGATGGACTTAGTGGATATCTTTTCGTCATCTTAAAGGGGAATATTGAAAATTGCAGAGTTTTGGGTCCCATTTGTAAATATGCAATACAAAATAAATCTAGTGGTTTATTTGTAAAGAATGTTGAAGACTCTATATAAACCAAAATCTTTAACAAATAGAGTGCTTTTTGAGCAGCAATAATTTCTCTTGATTAACTGGTTGAAGTGGTGATTTAAATGACTATGCTCTCATGCTCCATATTTTTTTTAGTAATAATCGATGGTTGCAGAGAAAATCAGAGTATATGATGCATATACACTTCTAACTAAGGATCCGTGTAGTGTTGAACACGTATCAGACACAGACACGGTATAAAAGTGTTCGATTTAAATAATATTGAAAAAAGGACACGTGTAAAACATGTGTGCTCTAAATTAATGAACTAAAGACTCTCGAATAATATTTTTATGACTATAATTAAAAAAATATATTTTATGTAAAATTTAGGAAAGATTTAAATACATATCAATCAAATTTTATGTATGTACTTATCTAACACTTAAATTTTAATATATATATGCTGTCTTACATATATATGAAAATGTGTATTTCACTTTTTAAAATTGAAAATATTGGTATGTTAGAGGTGATATGGAAGATTTGGGTGAATAAAATTTGATTAAGAATAATTGATTAAGATGACTTAAATTTTGATGTAATATTAAATAATATATACTTGTATACATTTTGATTGTTTTAAATATAATCTAATTTGTTTTTAAAAAACTATAAATAAAATATATAAGCATTATATCAACTAAAGCATGAAACAAAAGTGTTGTCAAACGAGCTCTTATTTTTTAAAAATTAGTGTTATTAAATTTCTTTTTTTCTCATTTGTATTATTCTTAATCTTTTGTTTGTTTATTTAATATATATATATATATATAATTTTTATTGTAATGGCGTGTATGACGCGTGCTCTTGTTCTATATTTTTAACAATAAAACATGCACCGTGTCCCATTTTCGTTTTCGTGCAATATAGATCAGAGTTTAAATTGCTTCACTTAAGGGATGTCTGCTTGCACATATTTGTTTTTGTATTCGTGCAACATAGATCAGAGTTGAAACTATTTTTTTGTTACAATCGGGCCTTTGCATTAGAATTAGAATTGGTAGCGTTTGCTAATATCACTTTCCTCTCAAGCTTATAACTTGAAGTGGATGTTTCCAAACTCTTAACTACAAGGCACAACAATTATCGAGTCATTTTTTATGTTTTAAAGTCTTTTTCTTAACTATTAGAGTTTGAACATTGAAACCTATTAAAAATTTTTTTGTGATGGGCGTCTAAGCCTACTTTATCATAGTTTTACAAGCACATAACGTGGGCTATTCTTTTCCTTCATTCGTTAGGAGAGTTGTTCCAGTAGAAATCTTTTTTAATGGCCATTCCAAATTCCAAAACTTGTGCTCTGGTTGGGCTCCTTTTCGTAAGGTAGGTTGTGAAGATGTGTCGGAAAGCTACTTTATTGAATAGTTTCAAGGTTTCATCCGATAAGCAACTTTTCAAAGCAATTTTGTTTGAAAAGTAGCTAGACCGTTTTTATCCAAACAGTGTGCACCTACTCTACACCAGTTCTCAGCTGCTGTAAGTTAGAGCAAATAATCGAAACTAACCTTAAAATGATATTATAAATCTAGTGATGTTCTGAAGATCTCTAGACATAGATGTGTGATTGCATTCCTTGAGAAGAGCTCTGATTTGGTATCCTTTATTTTTATGACATGGCTTTTGAGGTAAGAAGCAATTGGTTAGCTTTGAGAGCTCTTCAATTAATGGTGATGCCTGATGATGATTTTTGTTTCATGTGGCGGCTCTGCGTGTGTTACAAGCACTTAGCCGAAGGTTTGGGTTTATTAACCCAGTAAGTTGTATGCAAGTTAATTAACTTTTAATTGTTTGATTGGCCTGCACTTCATTCGTTTATAGATTTTTTATGTGCCTGTTAGATCCTTGCATTCTGGACCATTATCGTCTTTTAGATTGAAGATGAAATGATCAATGGGTAGAACCCGGCCTTTGTATATTTGCCAGATGATTTTGTAATCATTAAAGTTTTGGCATTTTGTTACTGAAGTGATTATTGTACTTCTACCAAAATGCAGTGATTCCTGATTAAATCTTTTTGATGCTCGCTTAGGGGGGAGAAAGCTGGGGTTCTGTCAGGTTTCATTAAGAAAACAAATGCAGTGGAGATGAAATGGATTATAATGATCATACTTAAAGGTATCTTGCCCTAATTACCTGAAATTTTCTTTCTTTTTTTTATATATTTTAGTACTGATGTTTATAAGGTTTTTTGTTTGCTTAGATTTGAAGATGGGAATTAGTGAGAAGAGTATTTTTCACGAATTTCATCCAGACGCTGAAGACCTTTTTAATGTGACTTGTGACCTTAAGCTTGTTTGTGAAAAGCTGAAAGATAAGAGTCAGCGACATAAACGACAGGTTATTTCTTGATTGATGTCGCACATGATTGTAGCTCATGTTGATTATTTACTTTCTTCATTTAGTTTTATTTTTCATTTATTTTCATGTTTTTTTTCCTCAAATTTTTTGCTTTATTTGCTTTATTTTTATTTGTTTCAAGTTATATTATTTTGAGTATGCAGTTGCTATATTTGGTTGTTACATTTCTACTCACAAAACCTTTTAAGGCATTCTATGTTACTAGACTTCTGTGATGGTTTGCAATTTGTAAATTATATTTTTATATATATATATATATATATACATATATATATATAGTTCCTTAATGATATTGCATATGACTTTCTTCTTTGTTACCGTTTCTAATGGAAACATGAATTTGATTAGAGCTTGATGATTGCTTCCAGCTTTCTTATAAATCGTATGAAAATCTATGTGGATTATGACTAATCTTTCCTGCCAAGTCCTTTTACCATGGTAGACAAATCTTTCGATGGATTGTGTTCTAGTAATCATAAGTTTTTTTTGCAAAGTTTGAATGTAAACTTCTTTCTTTTTGCCACGATCTTTTGTTGCATGTTTTGATTTGTCACTGATGCAGGGCTGTTGTTCAACTATAGGATATAGAAGTGGGGAAAGCTGTTAGGCCTCAGTTGGCTTTGCGGATCAGTGACGCTGCAACTGCATGGAGGAAGGTAGTTTTTAAGGGGGTATTTACATACATACCACTCAATTCTTATGTATTTACATATCTAACTCTTAAACTTTGCTATTTACACCACTCAGATCTTTCATATCACATAAAAAATACCACTACTATTAAGTTAATTGCACCTTTTTAGGCATAGCTATTGTGGCATATATGTAAAGATTGACTGTTAGGTGTTAGATATGTAAATACATAAGCATTGAGTGGTATGCATGTAAATCTTCCTTTTTTTATAGTGTAGTAGTGGTTTGAATAATTTTTGGGCTGTTGTGGCTCTTTAAGATTGTACATAAAATTTTTTAAAATTATTTTGTCCGCTGTTCTAGGTCCTTTCTGGTTGGCGTGTCCTTGACTATTAAATACATCTTCACCTTTGTACTTTAGTTGTAATTCAGCTCTCTGATACCCTGCATTTAGTGCTTGCAAACGACTTTGGTTTCTTTATGTATAATATTAAGCTGTTGTAATTAAATTTGGCTTGGAACTCTTAGAATGGTGTACAGAGCTAAAAAGAGTTTCATTATATATATATATATATATTGCAAACGACTTTGGTTTCTTTATGTATAATATTAAGCTGTTGTAATTAAATTTGGCTTGGAACTCTTAGAATGGTGTACAGAGCTAAAAAGAGTTTCATTATATATATATATATAGGGGCTAGAGGCTATCCTTGTTCTAAATGCGTGCCATATATAATGGTTTTTATTGTGTATTAACTTTTTTTTGTTCAGTTACAACAATATTGGATGATAAAGAGTATTCCATATGCCCGAGCTATACCTTTAGCTTGTATTTGATTTTATTAGTTTTATTGAAGCTTAAGTTTAATTTGTAATGCTTTTCAATTGTTTTTGCTAACACTGCTTGTACCTCTGCATGATGATTGTGAAGGCGTTTCTGAAGATCTTTTTAATATATGTAAGAGCAACATACGAAACCTATGTTGAGAAGTACTAAATTGCATGTGCATGTTATACATGAAAATTGGAAAGCACTTTGACATTGATCCAAGATGCGAGAGGAAGAAAAATAGGTGGGAATGGAATTCAATTTACATGGAAATTGAAACTCAAAATCAGGTTAACAATTTCCACTCAGAATTCCCTCACAATGATCACCTACGAACCCAGATTTAGGGTTAACAGAGTAAAATTTAGTTCTTCCAATACTGCATTAACAAGTTAAGAACGTAACATTATAAGAATTGCTGCACTCGGTTGTGAAAATAGAAGGAATACACTAGTTAATGGAAGGTAGAAGCAAGAACCCTGAACTCGTAATCTCCAACCTTCCTTCGAATGGTTTGGGGGTGTCTCCACAATGTGTTTTTTTTTGTATCCTCATACAGGGCAACTTCTTGATTTCAAGAATGGATGGGTAGTGGGCGTTCTTTCTCTGATTTTCTCAATTGCTGGCTTATAGTTTTTGAATTTGAGTAAAATTTGAAGCTCTCCTGACCAAACAAGACAAGAACCATGAAGTAACTGATTTCATTCTGAAGTAACTATATCGTCAAAAAAGAAAACAAGTAAACCTGTTTAATAAGCCTTCCAGGTTCCTTGACGTCCATAGAAACTCAAGGTAATCCTGTTTGATTTCTACCACATGATAACTGAATTAATAATAATAATAATAATATGAAAAAGCAAGTCGACAGTAAAAGATAAACAACCCTACGATTTTTTCTTTAGGGTCACATGTGACGCCCCATTAGAACCAAAACATAACCAAGGGAGCGAGAGTGGGAGGCTGAGAAGAAGAATAGAGAAGGAAATCTCGTGCGTGCCTTTGCTGATGAAAAAAGGAATAAGACGTAGAAGAAGGAAATAAGTTTCTGTTTGAAGGTAGAGGGTTACGGTCGACTTTAAGATGTGGTAGAAGGAAGTGGAAGAAGCCACTTGCGTGCTTGAAAGACTTCATCTGTGCGAAGGAGGCTCATGAGTGGCGTTGAGGAGGAAGGAATCCTATTCGAGCGGCTCTGGTGTGAAGAAGAAGAGAAGGGAGAAGGGGACGCTCATGTGTCTTGAAGAGAATAACATTCATGCCCTTACCGAGCAAAGAGGAAGAAGAATAAAAGGAATTAGGGTTGCAAGCGTTTTGTACGAGGGAAGAGGAAGAGCTACTACTTTGAGAAGTGTGCTGGGGCTTTCTTGTGCTTGACAGGCCGAACCTAGCTTTAAGAAAGCAGGAAGAGGGACTTAGTGTGAGTTAATGGAGAATCAAACCAAATAGTGGATTAAGGTATGTTAGGGTTTAATTTTTTAATTAAATTAATTAAATATGTTATGAAATTAACATTCAGGTTTTATGAATTAAAAACAGATTTAAGAAGTGGTAGATTTGTAGGAAGGACTATCGATTCGAGCAAATTTTGGCATGGTAAGAGTTTGAATGTTTTATTTATATAAGATATTTTGTTTTGATTAAATAGATGCTATTAAGTATAATTTATTGAATTTAGCTGGTGTTTAAAGAAAATTTAATTTAACAAATTTGTGCTTTGGATTGTGATTTGGGCAAAAGAGGTAGAATAAAAAACGAGTTGATTTTAAAAGGAAGTGACACAGGAGTTTACCTGGTCACGATACTATAGATGCTAAAGTGTCGCGGACGCGGTACTATTGCTGCTACAATATAGCGGTCTATTCCCTCCCCCTCTCATTTTCTATTCCATCCCCTTCCCTAATTCTATCTAATTCCATTTCCTTCATATTCTATTACTCACCTTTTTTATCTCCTTTCCTATTTCTATTTATTTCCAATTCCAATTCCTCTCTATTCATTGCTTACCTTTTCTACCACCTTTCTATCCCAATTTCAATTTTTTTTCTTATTTCTTTGTGCTAGGATCCTTATATCATGTTATGTTTGCCAAGGGTGGGGAAGATTTTGATGATTGTTGATTTCAATTGTTGCTTTCAAAGCGTTCTTCCCCTTTAGGGGTTGTACCTGACGAAGAGAAGGTGTTCCGACTGTAACTCGTCCGAGGTGGTGACTATCTCCAAAGGTCCAGGTGGTATTGCAGTTCTAGCTCGACCCTGACGAGACATTTATTCTTCAGTAACCCCCCTCTAACCCCTGTTTTCAGCAGCTGCAAACTATTTTCATTGTTGTCGTCCAGGCCTCCAACCCCCTCCCAGCAGGTGCAAGCCACCTTCCAGCTACCGCACAGACCTTCAAACCCTTTTCGGCTACCACCCAAACCTCCGAGCTCCTCCCAATAGCCGTACAAGCTCTTTCGACCTTCCTTCTGCTACTGGCAGCTTTATCTTGCCTCCTTCCAGCAACCTGCCATCCCTCTAGCTCCACTCCATAAGGCTGCCGACCTCCTCCTACCAGATAGACCTCTAAGCATCCTCTCTTTCAGTTAGTGTCGTCGTCACATGCTTCTATTCAAGTTGTTGCAACAGCCCGTCCCCACCGCTCCAGCAGCTGCTCCAACCTACTCCACCAGATTAGTCAATGATGACTCCCTTCCAACCCATCCTATTGTTACAACTTTCACCAAACCCGTGTTCTATCTGCTGGCCAGCCGCCACCCCCATCATCGCCTTAGGGTGTATTTTACGTTTGTGGTCATTTATTTCATGTTCGCAAGAGTATTGTTTGTAACCTTTTGAATTCAGTAGTAATAATTGTGTTTTTTCGTGGTGAGCTGGGCTTTCTCCGATATCATTTGGTATTAGAGCTAGCCCAACTCTAGCATTTTCCTAGGGTTCCTTGGCATCCCCCTACCCAAACCACCCCATCGAATTTTTTGTTTCCCTAAAAGCTTCGAAAAATGAGGTCGAAGCTTCCCCAATCCTTCGAGATTGAAGCGGGAGCTTACTTGGTCACGGTACTGTAGCTGCCACAGTGTCGCAGACGCAATACTGTAGGTGCTACAGGCAGTACAACCTTTCTTTTCCCCTCTCCTTTTCTATTCCATCCCCCTTCCCATTTTTATCCAATTCCACTTCCTATTGTATTGCTTGTCTTTTCTATTCCCATTCCTATTTCTATTTCCTTCCAATTCCATTTCCTCCCTATTCATTTCCTACATTTTCTGCCACCTTCCACTTCTATCCAAATTTTAAATTCATTACTATTTCTTTGTACTGGGATCCTTTATATTATGTTGTGTTTGCCTAGGGTAGGGAGGTTTTTGATGATTGCTGATTTCAGTAGTTGCATTTTAGGCATTCTTCCTCTTCAGGAGCTGTACCCGACGATGAGAAGGTGCTCCGGTTGTAACTCGCCCGAGGTGGTGACTACCACCAAGGGTACGGGTGGTGTTCCGACGGTAGCACGACCCCAACAAGACATTTATCCTTCGGCAACCCCTTCGACCCTGCTTCCAGCTACTGCAAACGATTCTTTGCTATCTTCCAGGCCTCTATCCCCTTCCAGCAGTTTCAAGCCACTTTCCAACTACTGAACAGACCTCCTGGCTCTTTCTGACTGCCACCCAGACCTCTGCCCACCTCCCAACAGCTATGCATGCCCCTTCTGGCCCTCTTCCTACTGTTGGCTGCCTTGCCCCTTTCTGCCACCTTCCAACAGCCCGCCATCCCTCCAACTCTACTCCATAAGGTCACCAACCTTCTCCACCTACCAAACGAACTGCCAGACATCCCATCCTTCAGTCAATGTCGTCGTCAGTGGTTGCAGCAGCTCGTCCCCGCCCCTTCAACAGCTGTCGCAACCCACTCCACCAAGTCCAGCCAATGAATGATGATTCCTTTCCAACATTCTTGTTGTTGCCGCCTTCACCAGACCCGTCTTCTACTTGCTAATCAACCGCCACCCCCACCCCCTACGCCATCGCTCTAGGATGTATTTTATATTTGTTGTCGTTTGTTTCATGTGCACAAGAATCTTGTATGTAATATAATGAATTTAGTAATAATAAGTTTGGGCTTCCTCCGGTATTAGGAAGTAAGTTGATGATCAAACTTGCAAGGAGGTCTTTGAAGAGTTAATGTTAGTAATTGCTTTCTTATTGGTATTAAATTAATGATTTTTTTAAAAATTGTATTTTATGGATAAATGATCATAATAACATTGATAAAAAAAAGAACTTGCAGTATTGTTTTAAAAATAATAATTCATTTATGATTTTGTATTTTGAATGTTTGAAAGATTTCTCATAAATGGGAAGGAATTAATTGAAATATGAAAGTACGTTTAAATGATTTTAAATTGATATGACATGATAAATAAAATCTTTTAAGTCTGTCAGGATTCATTTTTTTTATGGTACTAGACACACTTGTACTCGTGCTTGGAAAATGAAATGTAAATAATAAAGGTGTACATTTGGGTGTAAAATTTTTAGGATAGCTACAGGTACAAACTTTTGAGTGTATCTTCGAGTATAACTTTTTGAGAATACTTTCGAGTATTACACTAATCTTAATAAATTTTTTTTTTTAAGACAAGTTAAAAATATAAATGACTTAAATTGATACGGTAAGGGCTAATTTAAAATAAAAGCTTATAGTTTGATTAATTAATGAATCACATTTCTTTTGGACATTCATGCTTTAGTATTCACATATTAATTTAATGCACAATAAGATTGTAATTGCTCACTAAGTTGTGGTAAATTTATTATTTAAATTATTTATTTTTTAAGGCGAAAGTATAGATTGATATTACTGACAGGATAGAGTTAGTTTACAGTAGGAGGATTATTGGCTATAGGTTTTCAGTTATTTTATTTCAAATTGATGTTGTGCTGTAGTTGGTTGAATTGCAATATTGTTTTACTTTTAGATTAAGTCGTTGCTTTGGTTGGATTTGATTATTGTTTAGTGTACTTTGTGGTTTTTAGTAGCTCTTTTTATTATTGAAAGTTATGAAGACTTTTTATAATTTAAATGAAAGGTTAATATCGTCCGACGATAGTTTCTTACTTGGTTAATTCTAAGCTATCGGGCCGGGCCGTCGGGTCGTCACATGTTGAATGCCTAGTGATGCCATTTCCTGTCCCAAATCTTTCGTATTACCAATCCTGTACACATTTTCTATTTCAGTGCATGGATAGGGAGTGCAGGCTAGGCTTTGGACCTTTCTTGCCCCAATAAATGTACGTGTAAAACCTTGGACTTGCCTTTGCTGCAGCAAAACAATGATTTTTTCAACATTCTAATAATGAAATGAATTACAAAGAAACAACAGTTAAATGTTAAAGTGGAGATTTAATTGAGGAAAGATTACGAATTAGTATCAAAGAACGTGTTAACAAATTCTTCTATCAAGAATCAAGGTTTATTCCAAATGGACTGGCTGGACAACTAACCTGTAACAATGAACTTCCAATTTCTGCAATTGAGAAATGGTTGAACCACCGGAAGCCACAAAAGAAAAGCTTACGGCCTAGGCAAACCAATTGTGGCAAGGCCTTAGATCCCCACTATGGTTGCCTCCTCCCTACCTCTCCTAAACAAAGGAGAAATCCACCTCAAGGATAGAAAGATCTGAAACAGACTAACCAAAAGCCCCTTCCCCCTTCTAAACATAGCTATTTGTAGGAAATTCTTGGAACCCATAGGCCCGGCTAATCACCAAAATACCCTTATAAAATTACGCTTTCTTAGGAAATAGAACTCTCCAATTAATTTTTATTAAAAGAGATGACCTGATCTCTAACTATATCACACTTTCAAAGAATCTTGTTAATCTTTTTCAGTGTAATGGTGGCTTGATTTGTACCAAATATCTTAGCACAACAACTATGCGACATTATCAAAGAAATCCTTGGTGAGAATTTGTCGAAAAACGATGTTCCCTCTGTTAAAAAATTGCCTCAACAATCATATACAACTATCCGCTGGGCACCCAATTCATGGAGCAGCATGATGTGAGAAAAGTGCATTTTTTGTTTAAATTTAGCTTGCGTCTCAATGATGTGATGTACATTTCTTTAGAAATAAAGTTGATAACTTGGTATTCACCATTTTCTTCGTGATCATATGTTGTAGCAGAAACAACATTAACCTCAATAAAAACTCTATCATAGTCTGCATCATCACCATAATCATTGCTAAAGAAAACAAGAATATCATTTTTGGTCGTATCATTTGTTGTTATTACTATAAAAATAGAAGAAGCATCACTAGCATGAACCCTATAAAACTGTTGGGTGTTGTGCTCTTTTCATTATCTGATAATAAATTTTTTTTCCTTAAAAAATTTTTGACAACTTCAATAACTAAAATGTTTTAACAACTGAAAACTTTGTTTTCAGTATATATTCCTTACCTGGTTATAATAATTCATACAAGTGTTAAAAAAAAAGGAACATTGGTGATTTAATAGTGAAATTGAAGTTTTTCTATTATTATCAATTACCATTATATTCATACTACACAATAATTGTTGTCATTCCCACTTGTGCTTCTGTGCTTTTCTGCATCTTACTGGTGACTTTCCACCTTTAACAGTCTCTGTGGTCTTTCAATTTATTTTTTGATGAGCACATTGAGTCGGGATTGATGGTGTCTCTTCCCTAAATATTCTTATATACAATTTTATTCCTTCTGGTGGTTCAGAATGAGGGAAGACAAGTTCATACTATACAACACTCTTTACAATTTACATTTTTTTTCTTTTTTTCTTCTAGTTTCATGGTAAGCAGATTGTGGCAGAATGCAAATTTGATGGTGATCGCATTCAAATTCATAGAAATGGAAAAGAAATACACTTCTTCTCACGGTATTTTTTATTAAGAAAAAAAAAAAACTCAAGTAGTCCTTAATGCTGTTTCATTGTTTTTTCTGCTATCAGCTTTTCTATTTTTGTTTCCTATTTGTCCCTTGGTGTTTACAATTATCGATTATGCGATATGGTCAAATCAGAATGAACTTTGTTTTACATTTGTCATTTCACTCCTAAATTGTGGCATTATCTCTACACTTCAATTTATATAAGATGAATGTTTACTTATGACTTTGCAAACCGCATTATTTGACTGACATCAGATCGCATAGGATGAGTAATTATTTTTTGGTGGCCTTGATCTAAAATTATTGATAGCAAAAAAGCATAAGAAATTATAAGATATAGAATTGATTATGCTTATAAGTGCCAGATTGTTATCTTCACAAGGAATGCTTGTCGGTCAACTTTTTCGATAGAGATAGATTAGATTTGAAAATATGAAATATGAAAATAATTTTTGAAATTTAATTTAATATAATAGATATATAGTTTGAGTTTTGAAAGTAGTATGTTTTAATTTTTGAAAAATGAGACCAAGTGGATCTCATTCGTCCAATAGTTTGCATAATCGTGCCTGATACCGCGAATACTACACCCTCCCGAAAGATAAGTATAGACCTCGGCGATAGACCCAATCCTGCAAACTAAGAGATTTGTGACATCCATTTGATCTGCGAACCTTTTTATATATGACCGACAAATTCCCCTATTTAATACAAAGATTAAATAGGGTTTATTTTACCTGGGTTTCAAGTTCCCTATAGAGGCAAACCCCTATAGTTAATTACATCCTAAGTGACGGGAATCACTTAAGAAAACTCTCGATAATGATCAGTGGTTCTAGTCTTCCAGAATTCAAAGTTTAGGTTTTCAAGGTAGGACGTGAAAAAAAAACAAATGAGAGTGGCTCAAATAGGAACAGTTATTTCAGGAGTCCAAATAAAAGAAAAGGTAGGGGATGTCATAGATCCTGAGGAGAATCCCCAGTGACTTCCCAAACTATCCTATTGTATGACTGCATTTTTAGAGATGATGTTATTTGAATGTTCAATCCTGCCAATTTTATTATTCGGGACTTACATTTGCATAATACACGATTATGCAAATAGCCCACAGAGAAAGGAGGGTTTACGTCGTAACACACAACAACCTCGGAAC
>NEWO01000027.1:1178510-1188906 GCA_003013225.1 Phalaenopsis aphrodite
AAGCCTATGTTTTAACTTGTGTTTAAAGTGATTTAAGGCATTTGACCCTCAAATAAGTATTTTCCAATTAATTAAATCAGAAGTTCCCTTTTTCTGACTTAACCATTTAATAAAAGTAACAAAACAAACGACAAGAAAAGGTTGATCTATTTTCAAAACTAACAAATCAAACGAGGAAATGACAAGTTAATCAACCTAAAAAAAACTGTGTGAATTCTTTCAACAACTATAATTAAATGGACTTTCAAGTAGAGAATTTAAGTTTGTTCCAAAACAGTGTTTTGATCGGCCCGGATGTTCCACAATTCAAAGTAAAAAAATAAAGCTCAAAAAGCCACTACATAAATTAACAAAGCACAACCCAAAAGCCACAAAACGGAACAAAAAAAATACAACCCACAATGACACTTTCAAACAACAACCTATAGTTTTCAACGACTCCAGACAGTCATTTTTTACAATTCTGAATAACAACCTATAGCTCAAAATGATTCAATATAAAGGTTTAAATCATATGATTGTTTCAATGATAACAGTGCTTGGTTTCAACACAAGAGCAAAAGCTATAACATATCCAAATGTAGATCTATGAACAAGAACTTTCAACTTCTCACATTGACATGAATAGTAAAACAGTGGATAGTTTTCAAAGCAAGAAGGTTGCATTTAATTGTGAAGTGTTAGTAAGCAGTCCTTGCAACGTTTATACCATTAGCAGCGGCTAAAAAGATAGATCTTAGAATAACACAATTGCAAAAGACTGTGAATTCTTCTAAAGTGCTCAAGTAATGATAATCAACCGTTAAAATCAAGTAATAATGAACATATAACATGTAAAATTTACTGTCATTCAAAAATACGCTCATTAGATGCACAAGATTTTTGTTGTGGTGTATAATTCAAATATATCACGCCTTGAAACCAATTTTGTGACGTAGTCGAAATGAGCGAATAATTGGAGTCTCGAACAAGTTAATCTACTCAAAATCCTACTCCCAAAACCTCAACAAAATTTAATATATTATCTCCAACAAACATATTTACCTCAATAAATGGTTTCTGATAGGAACAGAACAAAAGGAGCAGAAGTGGCAGTAAGATCGATGTATGTATGTAATTTGTACAGTGATATTGCTGTTGCCTTCCCTGCTGCAGCTAACGAACAGGATTTCCTTCCTCTGTGAGTTCGGTTAGGAGTTGTACAACATGAGAGATGAGGGAGGCGAGCGGCTATGCCTCGATCCGGAGAGGAATAGGTGCGGGGTAGTCGAGCGAGCAAGAGGTGAGCGGGGNCATGAGAGATGAGGGAGGCGAGCGGCTATGCCTCGATCCGGAGAGGAATAGGTGCGGGGTAGTCGAGCGAGCAAGAGGTGAGCGGGGGGTCTTCAGTGCAGCGGAGGAGAGGCGAGCGAGGGCTTCGATCGAGACAGAAGATGAGCCGGAGTGGAATCGAGCTTGTTCGGCGCAGGGAAGAGGCGAGCGGCTCGGGATCGAGAGCGTCGTAGGTGCGAGGCGAGTGACGTCTGGAGGCGCTTCGGGTAGTTGCGAGGCGAACGAGAGGGTGGCTCGTCGAGCGAGTTGAGAAGAGGCGAGCGAGCGAGCGGCTCGAATGGCAGTATTTCGGGCGCAGGAAGAAGCGCTCGATGGAGCTGGCCGAGGAGCAGCGAGCAGAGGAGAAAGTTGCGAAGTGCAGAGGCGGGATGCGCGGGAGAATGCGTTCCTTCGTCGCAGGGAGGAGGCGAGCCGGCGAGAGGAGCAGAGGGTTTTGCGGTGGGGAAGATGCGAGAGGAAGAAGGAAACGGGTCCGCGGCTTCTTCGGCGCGGGAGACGGGATCTAGCGGAGAGAGCGAGTGCGGGAGATGTCCAATCGGGGGTCCTCTCCGGGGAGGATACAGGAAACAGGATCGAGCGGGAGACGGAGAAGCCAGCCAGACGTGGGAAGAGTAGCGGAGGAGCGGAGGATTTCGTTCCAGTGAGAGCTTAATGGCGGTGGAAGAAGGCGAGTTTCAAATCGTGCCGAGAGAGGGAAGAAGGCGAGCGCGGGGTCGAATTAATGAGAGGAGCGGGGTCGAGAGCCGTTACTTGAAAAGCATTGGCGGGGAATTGAATTATTTCCTTTTAGGCACACTGCTTAAATGGAAAAGTTTAATGGGGGATTAATTGATAAATTTGAAATTTGAAATTTGAAATCTGAAATCGTTTAGCATGTGTTAGGCTCGAGTCCAGCCCAAATTGCACCAAACCGCGTCCTGTTAAATTTTTAAAAAAAGTGCATCGATATTCGTGTCATTTATGCGTGCGTGTAACCCTAGCAATATGGGTGTCCTTCCTAGCTAAAATCGACATTCCGGACGCGTCGGCGCGGTCCGTTTCGTCATCCGGGATCGTCCAGACGTGTTTGCCGGCGGACGAGTCAATTTAAGCCAAAATTGTGTGTGACGCAACAAGTGCGTTGCTGAGTCACCGAGGGTTAACCTAAGGTCGTTTGATCCTATAGGAACTCAATTTCGGGCCCTCTACATGTTGATCCTTAGCCCTTACAACTAGAAGTTGAGTGCTCGGAACCACTCATGCGAGTTCTTCACAAAAATGAGTCAAGAAGTGGCTTGAAGTTCTACGGGAGGTGGGCTTCATTGCTAGTTCGCTAGGATGATCAATAAGAACTCCTAAAGCTAGGTCCTAGGTTCTAAGATTAGAAGACTAAGACCTCACTAAAAATGAGGTCAACAATGCTATCCTGACCATTAGTTGTTTTTACTTTAGTTACCGCTTTGCCAGTTTACACTAGGTAATATTTACTTCAATGAATGTCTATCTTCTGGAGAAGAAAAGAGGGCCAAAAAAATGAAGCAATTTAACTAAAATAAAAATAAATATGTTTTATCACTATTTTTAATCATTTGGAATTATCACTTATATTCATTTTGGCTACTTGTTCCTGTTATATTTGTTGCACTGTTATTGAAAGTGCACAGAGCAGCACTTTTTATGTTCATTGCGAAGTAGAGCCGTGAAGTTGCACATCTCGATGTAAAAAAGATGGCTTACAGTATATAATGATGTGAAAGCAGCAAAGCTTATTGGCGCCTTGGAGAACAAATGAAGGCTTTGTGCCATTTTTAAACTTCAGGCACCAGTCTATTAATGTATTGGGAGCTTAAAGTAACTCTTTTGCTAATTATCTAAGCTAATATTTTTGGCTTCTTGTCAAATATTTGTTTTATCATAAATGTTATTTACTTTTTGTTGAATTTAATGAAGCTGTCATGATTTTACTCCTGTTATTGCATTCTTCTTTCTCTCTCTTCTTAAAATGAATAACAGGAGTAAAATCATGACAGCTTCATTAAATTGAACAAAAAGTAAATAACATTTATGATAAAACAAATATTTGACATATTTACTTTAGCAATGTTTTTTTTCTTCTTGTTCAGCGACAATCTGTTCCTTTTTTTTAGTAATTCTTGCCTTTTTCTTAACTATGTAGTTTATCATAGCAAATTTTTATGATTAAATTTTTGAGAGAACTCAGAGGAAAGCCTTATCTTCTATTCTTGAGCTGTAGCGTTTGAATTATTGTTTCTAATTTACAATATCTTGTAATAGAACTGGGTAATTAACAAATTGTTCCTATCATTTTTAGAATCATAGCTTTTTGGTCCTCCTTTTATTAAAAGCCAGCATTTTGAACCTGCATTTTGTCAAAGGATTACTTCTAGATTCTAAGAGAGAACATATGCTTCTGTAAAGGGATTCCGATCTTGTAGCAGCAGCTCATTACCGGATTTATGTCCAGCTTTGTCCTAATGTGAGGCCATAGGATTTTCATCACAAGATAGGTTGCCTCACAATTTTAGAAAGGGAGCTTGACATGCTGCCGTGGCAAACCAAGGTTAACCTTCGTCATCATTAGTCTGGAACCTCTTATCTTGGGGGCATTTGCATACATAGCACACAATTCTTATGTATTTAGATATCCACACCTAAACTTTCATATTTACACACATAGCACTTAAATCGTTAAAATCACATAAAAAATAACATTATGATCATTTTTTAAAAGTAAAATATACTTTTTCATGCATAGTTTTAAAGCATCAGAGTGTTTTATATGTAAATATGAAAGTTTAGGTGTGAGATATGTAAATAGATAAGATTTGTGTGCTAGGTAAAAAATGTCCCTTTATCTTATTGTATCTCTGTAACCTCTCCAGGTCCATCTCCAATGTCTTCTTACATTTACTGAATTTTTTTGTGCCACTTTAACCACACCATGAAACCCCCATGCAGGAATTTTCTCTAATATTAACTCTCTCTGACTCCTTTTTCTACACCCTGTAATTAATATAATATGTTAGCTCCCATTTTTCCAGTTTGTTTCTTTTCCTCTCTTTTATGCTAATTTTTTTGGCAGATTTTAATGGGACTATAAAAACAAATTATTGTAATGAGGGATTAATTTTTTTTTATTTTACTTTTGGAATGTTGTCAGCTAGTTATTAATCTCACAGTATTGACCTTGATGTCTCATTTCTGTGCTTATTTTAAATAACTTCTACTCATGCAGGAATTTTCTCGACCACACAGAATATTTACAGGGAATTTCTGATGTTATTTTGCAAAACATTTTGGTTGATAGGTAATGATTCGTTTTTAGTTTTTGCATTAAAGGACAATTATTATTTAACTAATTGTTGATTTATTGTTCTATTTATTACATTTTCCTATTGATGGCATGATAATATGCATATCACACAAGTTACAGTGGAATTGTGAAAATTAATTGCAAATATGTAGAAAAATAAAGAAAAGGTTAACAAAAAACAAATGGTGAAGTTTTTGATGTTAAATGATCAACTCTATTGGTTTATTTGGAAAGCAACGGGCAGCATGAGTGATTCCATTACTGGGATTTGTAAGTTAGTTTATTTGAAATCTTAGGTTTTCAGTTGGGCCGGACATTTCATTCAAATTATCTATTAGGATCAAATTGATTATCTAGATTTTCATATTTATTTAACATCATCATGTTTTTTATATTTTCTATTTCGTGCTCAACTTGTTTTACGTGCTTGTATAATCTTGCATATTCTTCTCAATGTGTTAAAATTCTTGATGATAAGATAAAATGAAATCCTAATGAAATTATCCATGTAATGCAACACATAGGATAATCTTATGTGCATTATAGGATTAATTACTATTTTAAAATTTCAATTGCATGGCAGAATCCAATATTAGGAAATCAATTCAGCACAAATTGGAGTTATAAAAATCTACAATAGGACATATACTGCTATTCTAGTTCATAAATAAATTACAAACAGTCTAGATAACTTAAAATACTAGAAAATCATTTTTCTCACTAACTTGTGCGCTTTAATTGATTTTAGGTAGGAACTATATGGGGTACTGGACTTGCCACTTAACAAAAGAAAGAACTCAACTTATACCAATAATAGCTTATGACAGAGCACAATGAAAAACTCTGATATTGATGTAGTGTTTTATAGGAAGAATTTGAGTAGATATTTTGGGGAAAATATCACTAACTTTGCAAGGAAGAAGGCTTCTCGTGATTTTCTCTAAAGAAGATAGATTTCCTGTCTTCCTTTGATTTTTCATTTGTAATTTTTCTTTCCTACCTGTTTTTCTGTTTATTTTATGGGTCATTACAAATATGTCTTGTTTCATGGGATTTTGAGCATATTTTTCTTGGGATATCTAGAAATTTTGGTTTTCATCATTTAAAGGATAAGTGGTTATCTTCATTCGAATGTGATATGAGCTGGTTTGATTAATTTGTTGGAGAAATTTTAGAAAAAAAATGTTTAAGGCTTTGAAATTAATTTGAATTTTAAATTAAAAATCATTTTTTGGTTAGTTTTGAGACATTTTTAAAAAACGTTCGAGTGAAGCTTGAAGATTAGGGATCTGTTTGAGGCAGCTGCAACTTATTAAGAAACCGCTAAAGAATAATCTTATGTTGCAAAAAGCTGTAGTAACTATTATAAAATTTTTTTTTTTTAAAGTCAGATCGTAGCTAGAAAACACCCACCGCACCTAGACAAGAGCGGTGGGAAAACGCTGGTTTCAGCGGTAGTTTTGTGAAAAAGCTTTCAAAATGCAGTTTACCCAAACGAACAAAACAACATTGTGGCACCGCACCGCCGCCACACCGTTGCACCAACGGAGCCCAGGTGTAGTTAGAAAATAAGGTTTATAAGGGGGACCGTGTGGGGATTAGGCTTCTTATCCTCGTACTTGATGGAATTTTCGGTTTCTCAATATTTGAGCTCATGAGTTGGAGAGAGATGCAATTGAACTTGAGATTCTTAATTTCTTAAAAACTAGACAGAAATGCATTTTAAATATGTTGCGACTCAGCTGTTCATTATAAAAAATGATTTTCTTCTATTCAATTTGCTATTTGTTAATATTTCCATCGTAATGACGGCTCCAAAATTATACATATTTTTAAAATTGAAAGAATCTAAAACAATTGATATAAGAATTTACTGTAAGTCATCAAATACCAACATATCTGTAATTAAATATGCACTTCATCGATCTGCCTCAACTATAAATGAGCATTTTTATGAAAATAAATGAACAAGTTGATTGATTGATTGAAAAGTTTGTTTTTTTATATAGTGACCTTGGAAAATTTGTTTGGATTTGCGCAATTCTTTATATAAAGAAGAGGAAATGAGTTTTTTTTTCTTAACGAACCTTGAGCTATTCATTGAACTGGTTTCTTTTATTGGCCTACTGATGCTTATTTTTTTAATCTCTAAGGTGACAATTGACGTGTTGAGCTGTCCTTGAGCATATTCATTGCTACAAAATTCTCTCTTTTTTGTTCATTACTACATAAATTTTTTGGCACGTTCCTTTGGTCCTTATTATCTTAAAACTCTATTATTCGCCTTTTTAAATATTCTTTATGCAGGTGCATACTAGATGGTGAGATGTTGGTTTGGGATACTTCCACGAATCGTTTTGCTGAGTTTGGTTCAAACCAGGAGATAGGTTCGCATGGGTATTCTCATTCTTTGGTAATTTTATTTGTCTTTAAATTATTGACTGGAAAAATGTTTCACTGCAGCGAAGGCAGCAATGCAGGGATTACAAGGTGATAGGCAGGTACCCTGTTTCTCAACTGCTATAAGTTTTACTGTTTATAATAAGCTATATTGTCGATCTGATTTCATTTATATTGTTCTCCTTGCAGTTATGCTGTATCCTTTGAATCTGAATTCTGTTTTCATTGCGTTAATTGTGCATGTCAGAACTTAAAAAATATCTGGTATGGCTTAAATAATGAAATAAATTTACTAAAGTGCTGAATATATTACGCTATTTCATAAGCCCTGCTTGAACATGCTTCTACTTTGACTTTGTTTCCAGCATTAACTACAAATTTCCAATTTTGGTATGGCACATGGTTCCCTAAATTCATTTATAATATTTATAATCATATAGCGCTTTTATAGTTTAGGTAAATTTTGAATTAAAATTTAAGGACATGAGCAAGTGCAAGAAACGTTGAATTGGGAGCTAGTTTGTCGGTTTTATCAAAAGCAAATTGTGCAAAGAATTAATGAAATACTAGGATTGATGTAAAAGTCGAGGATACAATCTTTTGCTAATGAGGTGAAATATAGTAGAATGTGATGATTGGAGCATGGTTAATTGCTAATGAGGTGAAATATAGTAGAATGTGATGATTGGAGCATGGTTAACAAAGGATGAGGAAATGCCAATGTGCTACTGTTCGACAAAAAAAATTTAGAAGAGACAAGTTCAAGTCGAAGCCATGTGTTTTTAACTTATCTAATAGCTTACTCAACTATAATTGTGGCTATAATTAATAAATTGCGGTGTTGAAATATTGTGAGGTTTGATGACTTAATTTTATCTTCTTGTTTTGTGTTAAAAAATAAATAAAAAGCTATATGTAATTGTTGACCCCATTTTGGTGAGGTCTCTTACTCTTATTAGAGCCTATGATTTAACCTTAGGGCTTCCTGCCGACTCTCTTAGAGGACTAACCTGGGACCCGCACGAACTAGAAATTTGAGCCACTTCTTGACTTGCAGTTTCAGATCGCAGGTTCTAAATCCTCAAATTCTCAACGCTTAGTTGAGTCGAGTTGAGTACCCATAGGATCTAAAGCTGTAGGAAACCCTTCGTGTCGTCCACGCACACTCACGATGCACGAATACCACAATTCACGCATCGACACACTCAATTATCGAAATTCAAGTCACCCGCACCCGTAGAAGGCTTTACCATCAATCACGAGCGATAATTTCAAAGAAATTTGAATTTGAAGTTTTTTCGACCTGATCGTCGACGACATCATTCGAGCGACCCTGAATGACGAAACAAACCGCGTCGGCGCGTCTAGAACGTCGACTTTAGCTAGAAGGGACTCCCTCTTCGGTATGGTTTTGTGCACGAGCGAGGGGCGTGCAAATCGAGAAAATTGAAATACAATATTAATTTTGAGGGGATATATTTGCATTATATAGTCGGCTGATGGATTTTATTTTCCCCTAAAGATCCCTAACTCACGACAGCTCTTGGTTCCGTCTCCAATTGGAGCCCTGGCTCCCCTCATGAAGCTCGTTGTCCCCTTCGCCGCGCCTAGACCTGAATCGAACCATAGCCGCGCCTTCCCTCTCCCTGGTCACTCCTCTTCGCGTAACGAGGAGTTGATCTCGTCTCTCTCGACATCCTCTGCCCGAGTTACGGCTTCCCGAAGGATCTTGTGCTTCGTCTCGCTGAGCGGGAACCCATTCGCAGTAGGTTGACTCTGTGTGTTTGTTTCCTGAGTCACGAATGTGGCAATCTCCCTCCTTCTTGATGGTTCCTCCCTCTATAGCCTTGGCTGCGGTGCGACCTTCTTTCTGCTGGGGGTGGCTTCGCCCGGGTAAGACCCTCGAGCTTTTTTTTCCTTCTTCCACGAAAAAGACTCAAGTAAAAGAAAATCCTCAAAACATCTGGGAAAATCCCGAAAGAAAGGAAAAGTAACACGAGTGCCCTGTCCCAAAAACTTCGATAAAACAAGAAGAAAATTCGGATGAGGGGGACCGCAAGCACTCGAATGGGACTAGGCTAAACTATGTTTATTCTCGAGGATCCACGAAGACTACTCGGTCACCCGAATGTATATAACCCGCCACTCGTCTAGAAGAGTGTCTTGAACCACACTTAGGTGGCTATTTCCCAGCCTAAACAGGTATTCGTCAAGTGGACAACCAGCTTTAAAACGTATCTTAAAATTTATGTTTTTGACATACACACAAATTTTAAACATGCAAGGAAAAGTTATCAATTTTGTTTCGTAGAAAAGTGTGTTTTCGTTTAAAAATGATTTATCAAAACTTATCTTTTTTTTTATTAAAAATTTTTGTTGTCCACGAGTCGATTACGCTACCAGGCATAGGACTGCCAACAACCTGAGGAGGTTCGAACCAACTCCCGCTAGACTTGTGTCGATGAAGGATACCATATCCTATTATTCATCAAATGCCTGAATCTTGATGTTATAGGATAAGACATCTTTTTGCACTATCTTCGGTGTGCCTTTATCATCAACACCGTACGCCCCAAAACGACTACTTGCGACCTTGCTTGATGGTTTCACGTATAGCAAAAGGCTATACGTGGACACTTATACATTGGATACAAGCATCGAAAACTGAACCAAGAAGCAAGGAAAAAAAAGAACAAAAATGGGGTGAGAGAGAGGAGACACTGATCCATCTAAAACACCGAAAAGGAGATTTGATCAGTTCCCAAAACTCGTATCGAAAAGACCTGGAAAAGTAGGGCCCGATGTCTTCCCTAACAAACATAAAATATCTATTTACGCTGATTCTCCAAACCCCGAGAACGTAGGATTAATCAAATCAACCAAATACTCTCCCAAATAAAGCTTACAAATCCTCCCCATATCTTAAAATGGATATCAAAATCTTCTGACTTCCAACTTAATCCATAACCTCACATATCAAATAAGCATAGAAATCTTCCCATCAAATCACATAAATGCTCACGATCGGGATCACTACAAAGAGATGAACAACAGGTAGGAGACACGGCCAGGGTCAGCAGAGAAGAGGAAACAACCAACAAGGCATATAACCAAAGGCAGCCTAAAAGACAACAGGTAAGGTTTACAGTTAAGGCAACAAAGGGGCCCAAAAGAACTAATAAAGCTCACGGTTTAAGGCAACAAAGGACAGCTGCAAAAGTCCACGACCAGAGGCCATCCAAAGCACAAAGGGGCTCACGGCTAAAGCCAACAAAAGGACCACCAAAGGCAACTATGCTTCCCTGACAAACTGAAAGGATAACTGAAATAATTATAATTTTTTTTTGGATG